>CM076607.1:15048198-15249544 GCA_038502775.1 Hippodamia convergens | reverse complement strand
ACTAATCATCCCCCATTTCCTGTTTTGGAGATCGGGGATTCATGAAATCAGGCCAAGTGTTCAATGTTTTTCCCAATTCGAGGTCTATATGTGAATCTTGCCTGCTGGAGTGAGTTCCAACAATTTATCAGTGAGGAATTGATCTTGACTCGAATTCTTGCAGTCTATCTTTCCTCGAATTCTTTTCGAATCTCGAACATTCTAAGTGATTTTCTACCTAGACAAAACATCGCCATGCTATACAATTTAAGTAAGACGGTTCATCAAGCCGAAAATATTGCGCAGATGTAATCTGCCAACATGGGAGGGATAACCTAGACACACTCTTCGAACATCTGAACATAAAAGAATCCATGAAATTCACGATGGAAATAGAAGTAAACAACCAACTTCCTTTTCTCGATGTACTGGTTCATAAACAGCATATAACTTCCGAGACCACAGTCTATAATAAACCAACAAACACGAGCCAATATCTCCACTTCTAATCGAACCACAATCTGAACACCAAATTATGAGTAGCCAAATGCTTATATGACAGAGCAACCAGGAGATAGTAAAAAGTTTAAAAGGGGTTACAGACCAATGCGACCTGATGGTCTATATTGCCCCTTGAGAAAGCTTTACAGCTCGCCTTCCAGTCCCAGAGATGTTATGAAATCCAATATCTCGGAAAGCTTCAGTGAGACTAATTCCACACTCCTACAGGTCTCTTGACCAAAGCATTGTTTCCTTTGGCTTACAATGCCACAGCATTCTGTGACTAGGTGAATAGGAGTTTCTTCCTCCTCCCCACAGAATCTACACTCGTCAGTGTCCGATACGCCCATTCTCAGCAAGTGCTTTCTGAGGTGACAATGCCCTGTAAGAAAGCCAGTGAGGACGTGTAGTTGGTTCTTACTGAGAGAAAATTCCGAAGGAACTTTTTGGAGAGATCCAACCCTGGGAGATTCTGCCAGAGTATTTCTCTTTCAGTATTCTCCTTCTCCAGAAACTCCTTCTTATATGTACATTTTGCTATACCACAAAAAGTTTCTGGGCCAGTGAGGGGTTTCCGAGCACCCTCTCTGGCAAGTTTATTGGCCTCTTCGTTACCTGACGACCAGCAACCCAGATCAAGGAGATCTTAGTTTTCTTGCCTACCTCATTGAGTTTGTTCCGGCATGCTCATGTCGACTTCGAGTTGATGACGTAGGAGTTCGGTGCTTTAATAGCAGCTTGACTTTCTGACCAGGAGATGCTCTCATCCAGAATATCGTAATGAGGAGTTCAACAATATAACCGAAACACACAAAAGAAACGGCTTAACCAGGAAAATATTCCAGATGGTCGAAGAACCGAAAGAAGCGGCAACAGAGCACCAACAAACAGACAATGAACCTACCGAGATGAAAACCTCTGGCATACCCAATGTGAAAAGACCATCCGAAAAAAAAATGAGGATTGGTTACAGATACAATGTAAGAACAGCATTCAAGATCAATGATACTGTCAGGGAAAACTCACGAAGGTGGAACCTGACTACGAAAATCCGAAAACTAAAGCCTGTGTCCATGCAAAAGCAAGCGAATGTGTCAAATCGTACATAGTGGAAACTAAACGCCTAATGGATGATAGAATTTTAGAGCACCAAAGATTAGAACAACTGTGAGAGAAACAGAGAAATTCAAGCTATCCCAACATGATTTGAACGAAGACCACAATTCAGATGGGACGAAGTTCTCTTAAAATAATAGGAAGAAGGAGGGAGAAGGAAGAAAATTGAAAGCAGCAATCCTTCATTGCCATAACTCCTAAACTAATCAGTTCGCCCTCTCTTGAAATACAAAATTTGAGGGTGCCAATACTAACATCTGTATTGGGAAGGAGGAGCTCATCCCAAAGAAGCATTCAATCCTAAACACGAACCAGACTTGACCTAACCTCACCTGCTGCGCAAATTATCTGCGCAGATAGATAGAATCAAGGTGACCTCAACCACGAAAAACTGAAATTGTATGATCATATTGAAGAAAGGTGATATTTTGACAACTGTCAGATGATTTGACTTTCAAGCAAAATACCGAAACGAGCATCCCTGTGAATTGGTCCTCCCAAATGCGAATTAAAAAAAACAAAAATTTCTTAATGTTGTGTAATGTAAATGAACAACAAAGGGGACAGAACCCAACCCTGTGTAACGCCTCCCTGCATATTTATGACTATCACCAAGCGTCCTCACAAAATCATCTTGATTCCAGTACAGATCTCGTATTATTCTGATGTCCTTTCGATCTAAAACTAAACTTCCTTTTGAAAGCATTTCTACCAGTGTTACTTTTACATGATATACATAGGTAAATGTTTTGTTTGTAACCATGTAGGTTTAGAACGGTCCTTCTCCAAGAAAACATCAGGGAAAATCATATAAGTTATCATAGAAATGCGGGAATTCATAGTTGCGTATTAGTTCTCATGATGTTATTTCAACTTCTGGATGAGATAAACTTTCTGCAACAATTCAAATTACCTACAACAGAAACACAGAACGTGTTGATGCGAAATGGGGATTCTGATACGTTTATTTGCCATCAGCGCGATTTTAATACTGATTCAGATGAATATTCTGATGGCTCGTCATCATGAAAGGAAAATATGAAAAATTTGGCCTCCACTCAACTTTATGGTTTGGCTTCTTGAAAATTTACGACGCGCATAAAATCCAGGAAAGGTAGTAAATTTTTGAATTCACGGACGAAGCGCCAGTTTTAATAACAGGGATCGTTGAGCTACCACTTTGTCGGTAATACAGAGTCTGCATTCTTAAATCAGTCCCATTTTTCATTATTTCTCGATCACTTCGATATCCCAAGATATAACTAGAAACAAAAATCCAACCACAAACATTTTCATATACAATGATGCCACTTGCTACACATTGTCAATAAATTATCAGATCTCTTGTAGACCCATGCACCCAAATCTACAATGTTTAATTCCTTATTTTACAAACTCTACACCTTGTTCAAAATACACTGCGCAAAACAATCAACGCACATTATGAGAATCTCAAATTTATTCTACAACTGAAGGAGTTCTCTGTGATAATTATTTAGATCAGAATTATTGTGCATGCATATGTTCAACGTTTTTCTTCAATACAGATTTTTTTCCTAGCAGGAATGAAAAAAGATGATTATTTGTATGTATTGGTTCCATTCTAGTGATCAATAGTTTTTCTTTCATTTGATTTTCTACACTCGATCGCTATGCAACGCGAAACACGCAATTTGACACAAGAGGAATGTCCCCAAGCGGTAGTTTTGCGAGAAGAAGGGTGGACATACACATAAATTGCAGAAATGTTTGGAGTTTCCCATACAAGTGTGTCCAGAATGTTGCAGCGATTCAGGGAGGCAGGTATGAATGTCCGAAGACCAGGACAGGGTAGACCACGGGTAACAACTGCCATTCAAGATCGTTACTAGAGAACATGAGAAATAAGTTAAAAAGTGAATGTAGGGTTAACTTTCATTAAAATTGAAATTTTCAGAATGTGCGTTGATTAAGAATTAAATTGGCCCAAAAACTGAGCCCTGTGGAGTATCTCGAATAATTTCAAACAACACAAATCGATATTCTGTCCTATTGCCATGTCTTAAAGACCACTGTGAATCAAAAGAACATCAATATGTTGGTGTAGTTTAAGCTATTGCAGTTTTAATGTTTTTTTATTAACGGATAGAAACTATATTGTCAATACAAAATTCCCACCGTCTCTTCAACCCTTAGGTATATTTCGACAAACCTCCTTTTCATTCGAGGCAAAAACGAACCAAGTTTAATACACCCTGTTGTTGTGAAGTTTCCAGATTGAAATTCCGAATCCGATGAAAAACCTGGCCACACGTTCATCAACAAATCCGTTTATTTTCCCTTCTCCAAGGGCACAAAGTTCCTAACCCTCTGACTGCATTCCACGAACTTCACCAACTATTCCGTACAATTTCCAGCGTGTTCTAAACTCGCAAAGACAGTTCTGCGGTGGGTACTCCTCTCCCAAGCGTCCCCTGCCTTCTCTGCAGCCTCTGGACGGCATTATGTTCGTCTCAATATCTCATCAAACACGTGTCGCCATATTGATAGGATCAACGAGGCTATGCTGTGTGTATAAGCCACAAGGATGCTGTAATACCGTGACGAATCAATAACTTCGAAACTTGATTTCACACCATGAATACAGCATGTGGGACCCGCGAGCTGTGCGAACGACGTGGTCGTGAATTTGAGACCGTCACGCTGTCAGACCCTTGGAAGGCGACGTTGCCAGCTTTACGCGAAAATATAAAATTGATGGCTCTGCGTTGCGGTTTATAAGGCAGAAAGCAATGAAAAATGATTGAATACGCGGGTATGCAATAAGGGAGCATGTTTGCACAAGGGCTTATGCGATATCGGGCTTTCCAACGCTTTATGCTTTGATTTTTATGGAGTGACCTTAAGGGTTGTGACTGTTTGAGGCCGACTGTATTGAACGACTATGGAATAAAAATTTAGTTGTAGCCCCCTAAAAACCACAAGCTTCTTGATGAGAGGCGGAGGTGCGTTTTGGAGAGTAAATCTCAATTTTGCAGTTTCTTAGTTGAATAACATATCGAGTCCACAAGTTTCAAATGAAATAAAAATGTCACATTGGAGTTATTTTGATGTCAGAACGAGATGACAAAAATTGTCACTACTAGGCTGAATAAAAAGTTATAAGTGAATCTAAAAAACACGCAAAACTCTCAAATAACTATTCACATATGGTTCTGAAACAACAGCAATATCTTCACCTGAAATGTCAACCAATAAGGAATGACAGAAATCTAAACTTTGAAAAAATCACAGAAACCTTTAGCAAACTATACACGAGACCTTGAGAAAAAACGGGATAACAGAAAAAATTTTACATTCGGGGAAAATATTGTCAAACTGAGAGTAAATTTAATATAATTGATTCTTCACTTTAAAAGCGTTTTTATTGCGATAAATAAATATGCCTAAAAAAACGTGAAAAACACTAATTGTGGTGTTTATGGATGTAACTCAAAAAATTCTAGGAATCTTGGAGCCCATTCTCATTTTTTCGTGGTGAAAATCAAAATGTTAACGTAACCAACAAACTAGAAATCGTAGAAGAAATTAATAGACGTAAATTCTGGGAGCATGTTTTGATAATGGAGAACCCTGTATCTGAACATATTAGAGTATGCTCACACCATTTCCGACGAGAAGATTATAGATTGAAAACAGGCAGGAGTGAAAATTGATGTCAGTTGAAAACAATGCTTCATATGTTTTGAATTATTTCAGAAACTCTCACTATGCCAGGTACTGGAGAAGAAAGCTGTACCTTCATAAAACCTACCAAAAAAAGCAGTTCAAGTCAAGACATTTGAACTTTTTGTTCAAATCGTTCTTGTATAATAATTTTCATTCTTATCAAAATAAATACTTTGAGTCTACTGGACATTTTTGAATATATAGAAATCTCGACAATTCAAGGAACCTAGTGGAAAGTGAAAAAGTGCTGAATGCAGGCTATATAATAATGTGCAATAAAACTAGGGGCAATCTGATTGTGATTATCTTGATTGTTGCAAAAATGATCTTATGTTCAGCAACGATCAAATCTATATGAGGAATTTCATCAAAATTCTGCGAATTAGCAATTTAAAACAATATATTATACATATATGTATCAATTTAATATTAATATTAAAAATAGCTTGATAGTATTGTCGTTCATTTAGCAATGGAAAAGGTGCAATCAATCGATAGATAAGTTGAATTATTTTATTTTAACTGCAGAATGGGTGAATTCTTCACCCTCATTAATCGATGTTCACATCATGTTCTGCATACATACGGTTCTCTAGAGAATGCATTTTCATTCAAAATTTATAACCCATTTTCTTTTCATAGATTTTTTCCTTCCTGAACAAAAAAAAATTTGTAGCTATTGAATAAATATATTGTTAATGCTGATGTTCAATTGTACATGTTTTCATATTCTGTTAGGTCATAAACTAATTACAATTTTTTCTTAGTTTACATCATATACGGATAATCCTAATGTTTTCTGTTTAGTAAATTTCATTGATATGGAAAACAAAAAGAAGAACAGCAAGGACAAAACTAAACAATGAATTTCACATTTACAATGAGTAGAATTGTCAAGATATTTTGTAGTAAGTACAACCTTGTACGGTAGAGTAGAAGGGCTAAAATATGTTTGCAAATTGCAGACAATCTTGCTTGGTATGTGTATACAATCTTATCAACCTTCACAACATCATTTTTATGAGACATCATTTCCTCAATATGATGGGGTTGTCCTTGTAGAATTCCAATGTTTTGAAAAATTTTTTTTCCTACATAGAATCAAATGATTGCATTGTAACACTTGCTCACCCTCTAATCAGCATCTATGAGCATGTAAATATTGGAAAATTTTCATCAATTTGAGGAAACATTTTGCCAAATGATCTGAAAGGCATTCAGAATTGAATAGTGCTAACCTCAATATTTTACATGGAATATAACAAAAAGCACAATATTACCTATACTTCACATACAATATAACCCACAGGATCCACAATTACGGAAACAACTTTTATTATTGATAGTCAATAAACGTTAAAACTTTAAAATCCAATAGATTCCAAATAGAAAGCTAATGTAAACACGAAACGATAGTCGTTTCGGTAAACAACTGATCGGCGAATGCGACGCCACCATCGGTTATTATTTTGTCCAATATCCTAGTAGGAGTAGATGACTGTATGATAGATTCAATGGCGAACGAAAGAGTGTAAATTTAAAAGCACCTTCCTATTGGCTAGGTTGGAAAGTGATGTGTTAAATACAGTCAGCCGTCCTTTGGCTTTTTATTGTTCAACTACACGAATGAATATGCTAGTTAGTTTAGGGTTCGTAATATCGTCGAAGTATCTAGAGGCAATGTTATCAAACCAAACAGGCATAAATTGAACCGTCCCGACGTTCTCCGTTCGAATTTCTATCAATCATACTCCCCAACATCAACTCGGCGTAGTTGTTGATAGAAATGGTCATTTTACGCCCGCTTCTCTCATCAAGACTTGTCAGCGTTTCCATGTATCGGATAGAAACTTAGAACCAATTCATTATCCCGGATCTAATGATCAACGTATCGTATCTGTTTCCGGCGCCGGAAATACGAAACCCTTCGATTATGATAGAGTGCGCGTTCGGGGTGGAACTCCGGATTGAGGAGTAGTTCAATTGAATCTGTGTGTCAAGTTCGGAACTATCAACATTACGTGAAATCAACACGTTCGGTAACTAATAACAAGAGATCCAATTCAGCAGCCTTGCACTGTCTTTTGTGTATTTTGTGTTCACAAATAATATACACTGCGCAAAAAAAAATTAACGCACATTCTGAAAATCTCAATTTTAATGAAAGTTAAATCTACATTTACTTTTCAACTTATTTCTTATGTTCTCTTGGAAAGGTTTTGAACGAAACAAGACACATTAAATGAAAGAAAAATTCAGGATTTCACCGAATCTTATGTGGAAGGAGAAAAATGAACAATTTTTAAAATACTGAAATGCTGATAAGTGATTTAATACTGGGTATTTCCACCCCTTGCGTTAATTACAGCTCGGCAACGAAGGTTCATACTCAAAATGAATGATCTTAAAATGTTCTGATCTAATCCTTCCCAGATTTCTCCGAGTTGGATTCCTAAGTCATAAAGAGTAGCTGGATGATTTTCTGAAATTCTCAGCCTTTTATTGAGGTTGTCCGAAACCTGCTCAATCGGATTGGGATCTGGACTTCTTGCTGGCCATTCCATTCGACAGACCTCTTCAAGGTACTCCTGAACGATGCGCGCACGATGGGGTATGTCATTATCGTCCATAGAAATGAAATTTCTACTAATGTATGAGGCAAGTGGCACTACATGCTCTTTAAGAATGTTCCTTAAATACTTATCAGCATTCATAGCTCCATTATCAACGACCACTAGGTCTGTGCGAGTAGTCAAATATATTTTACCCCATACCATTATCGATCCTCCCCCGAAACCAGTAGTATTCAAGAAATTGCACTGAGCATATCTTTCATGTGGAATTCTGTATACAAGGGAACGCCGATCACAATGGTAGAGGCAGAATCTAGACTCATCTATGAAGAGAACTCTTTACCAATCGGCCTCTTTCCAATGGATATGCTCTCTCGCAAAATCCAAAGGCGCCCTTTGATGGGCTGAGGTAAGAGCTGGGCCTCTTGCCGCGACACGACGCCTTAAATCATATTCTCTGAGGCGATTTCTTATTGTCTGAGTGCTAATTCACACCCCATGAGTTTGCTCAAGCTGATTTTGTAGGAGGTGAGCGGTTGAAAATTGTTGTCTCAACGAAGAAACTCTCAAGTAACGTTTTTGAATGGCAGTTGTTGCCTGTGGTCTACCCTGTCTTGGTCTTCGGACATTCATACCTGTCTCCCTAAATCGCTGCAACATCCTGGACACACTTGTATGGGAAACTCCAAACCATTCTGCAATTCTTGTGTATCTCCACCCTTCTTCTCGCAAAACTACCGCTTGGGCACATTTATCTTGGGTCAATTGCGTGTTTCGAGTTGCATAGCGATCGAGTGTAGAAAATCGAAAGAAAGAAATACTATTAATCACTTGAATTGATCGAGAACCACTGATTTTAGAATAGAGTCAATACATTCAAAATCTGATAATATCATCTTTTTTTACTCCTGCTGGGAAGAAACATCTGTATTGAAGAAGAACGTTGAAAGTGGATAACGTATGCATGCATAATTCTGATAAAAATAATTATCATTGAGAACACCTTCAGTTGTAGAATACATTTGAGATTTCCATAAATATTTTTTTGAGCAGTGTATATAATTCCCTCTTAATACCCTGCCAATTTAAAAATGGACTAAGACATATTTGATTTTTACTCTTTCAAACACACCCATGAATCTCAGCCTCACTTGTATCCAACGTTGCAATAAATGGAGAAGAGAAATAAAGGAAACTCATCTACTTTAAAATCGTTTTTCTCGTCTTGATTTAGATGGCAAACTCATCGAGCCCGATCTGCGCTAGCATCAGATTCTTCACCATCACTGCCGATAAAGTAACTCCCTGGAGGGGAGAGATTTCTAGCGTAGACCTCGATTGGCAGTCCCCAATAAATCATTTTGAATGACGCTTTCTCAATAATTCCATTCGTTGATATTCAAAGGAGAACCTTGAATTTATTTTTCCTTGGTGTGACAGCATTCTCAGAATAATGAGCTTCGTATAGGCACAGCTTCATTCCAAAATCCAAGCAGGTGGTCTTTTCAATTTATATTCTGCGTTTCCTGCGCAGCTTCAATTCCTGCTACCCGAACTGCCTGCCCGATCAACTATGTTTTTCAGGGAGAATCTGGCGTTTGGTGAATTTTCAAATGGAGTAATTACCTACAAAACAGTTTTATCTCAAAAATTCGATGCATATATTATTGGGTTGAATATTGTTCGAATTTCAGTCAGAATCATTAATTGAATGAAAAACGTTATATTGCTCGAAAAAAAACAAGGAACTAAATTTTATCATGAACTTGTTTGCATCTTTTCCTGAATTCTATACCGAAGAATTTAAAATTTTTTTAATGAAAATAATGAGGGACAAAATAATAAAATATTATTCAGTATCAAAACAATACAATACAGTTAAGGATAAACGTCAGAAAAAATGAACTGAATTGATGGAAAGTATAAATCAAAATTTTGGAAAGTTTTTTTTTCTGAGTATTCATAACCCTGTACTCTTTCAAGGTTTCTCATGCTCATTCTAGAAATGAGCTACTTCAATTATCTAGATAGATTGTTTTTTTGTTTTGAAGTTATTCGACAGAACAATCGACAACATCAAATCTTTCTTATAGTTTCCAAAAAATTTTTCTGGAAGTATTCATGATTTTTCTCTATTCGACTCATTGAATTTTTTTTATTATTTTGTGATTTTAGGTTTCTCCGTGTGTTCGGTGCTTGGATTTCCGAAATGTGAACGCCCTATTCGTTTTTTCATCACGAGCATCATTGTGCAAACAGTGAATCTGTTTGTCAATATTCTCGAGTAATTCACTCTTTCTCTGTTATGATTTTCAGTGGAATCTTTTATATAAAACTAAGTCGGCCATATTGTTGGTTACATCATTTATAACTCAAAAATGGATGAACTGTTTGTTATGAAGAATTATTTGTTTGATTCTTCTACGGTGGGGTTAACATAAAACACATTGAAAAAATTTGTTGAAATGAAAAAAAAAAAGGAAATAATTTTCCTTCTTGCGAATAACGCCAGTAGATGTCGATCCGGTTTATAATGTTTTCGTGTAAGTATTATATTCGATATTAATTGGGTGAACTACATCTTATAATAATATTAAGGCATCTAAGTCCATGTGTTATTACACCTTTCTTTCTTCCGAACATTACGGAAAATTTTATAACGAAATGTTTTGAACAGATCCCTTTTTTCTACATCGCCATCAGATGGCACTGCAATGTAAACTGTTTATTCTGAGTTGCCCAAACGTCTTAGCCTTGGAATTTCAAGGTCTTTGCGCAGAAGTCAATGCTGATTCACATAACCGAAAAACTCCTGTCAAAGTTCGTACACATAATTATGTTTATAACAAGCTGACCCAGAAGACTTCGTACTGCCTCAGTCGATGAATGAAAAAGCAACTTCAATATTATAATGAACTATTATGGTAAAATATTGGTCAAGAAGTGTTTAGAATCATTTTATATCTCAGAAACTGAAGAGCGTAGGAGATCTGGTGGTTGGACCAATTGTGGCAATTGGCAATTAAATAAGGTAGCTGACCTGGCGAACTTTGTTTTGCCTTAGAGATGAATAAAGTTGTACTCACCATTGGTTTTTTTCAAGGAGGAAATCTATTAGGCGAAATACAAAATATACAAAAAATGTAATTGCATTTAAATAAGTATGTACATTGTTACTCATATATCAATCGAATTCTTTTTATTCAAAAGGTAAAGAGGAGAATTTTTTTCAAATTTTATCGATTGAGACAGTACGAAGTCAGCTGGGTCAGCTGGTTATCATAATATTCTCATAATCAAAGGAAAATAAAGTGACAAAACTACAGAACCTCTTAAACCCTTAACCATACTGTTTGATGGTTTATTGATTTTTTCAATAGAATTAGGCATAATTTTCCTGCCATAATACGAAAGAGAGATGAATAAAAAATTTCAAAAAAAAATTCGTCAAATATTAAAATTTAAAAAAATAAAGAAGCATAAAATGTATCTGAAAATAAAAGACACAAAACAAATATCAATACCGTAAGATTCACGTAGGCTGGCAAAACACTGTATGCATTTGTTCGCTTACGAGTTTTCACGTTGCGTATGTAGTTTAATCCATGTCTCATTATAGAATTTCCTTTCAAATTGAGATATTTTTTTGGAAATTGCTGTTTTGTATTTGCTCGTTCTATCTCTGTCGTTGAATATAGATATAGATGTCTATACCTGTAGCTTTGTAGATAATAAACTTCATTATTATTATTATTATTGTATTACATTCATCTGGAACTGGCTGAGTTTCGGTATTCTGAGTTCACTTCAGGACATGGATTAGGAGGGTTGCTTCCCCAGCAGTTTCGAAAGTCTACCTCTGGCAGCGATGAAGCAGCCTGAGAAAATATGCACACCTTCAAGAAGTTGCGAGTGTCTCCGAATCCCTGTCGCCTAATATAGTTTTACGCCACACCATTCATGAATTTATGCAGGAGATAAGCAATAACGTGTTGATCATCGTTTTCACTGGGACAATAAACCTTTCATTACAATATTATCTGAAACGGTTGCTCTAAATCAGTATTGCAAATGCCGAGCGCCGTTACCAGGGATAAATTGCAGAGGAGGTCTTTCCGGAAGTCTCATAAATTCGGTATTGAATCGACTACCTGCTATTTGTTTGTGTTTCGCGCCATGGGGGTTAAGCTACTGTTTAGACTGCTACAGCCTCCTAGGTACACATTCTGATGTTATGAATGGATTCCGACCGGTACACTGATGAGGAAAACACGTTGGCAAAATATTTGTTGATCGCACATGTGTTTCTGCATGAACAAATGATGATTTATGGTCGCTATTATTACGCTGATATGTTGCGGAATTACAGAATGAAATAGAGAAAAAGGTAACGTTCTCCGTCGGCGAGGAAAAAAGAAAAGGAAAGGAACAAGCGACATTCCTAGAAACGTTGTTTAGATTTTCAACCTATTGATCAGAAATTATCATTTTCCTAACTGTATTTATTTATAATTGTTCAAAATCGAGGTTGTTCTGATTCTGTAAAATTACTTTGAAGGCCTATATACATTAAATTGGAGATGGTTGTGTAAAAACCTTTATTCACATCATTCACAATCATAAAATGAATAAGTCACCCGCTTTGAAGTCAATACAGTTAAAATACAGATATTAAAATCATCTATAAACTCAGAGTGACAATATTCAACTGAAAACAGAGGTAATCTAGAGGTTATGAGATCAGATGACTTAGATTTTGAGATAGTTCCATTTATTCAAAATTAAACTCAATGTTTACAGTGATAGAACAATCCAAATTGATTGCGAGAGTCTCGTTATTTCATCAGAAAAACAGAAGGTTGAAAAATGAATCATTAGAGTAGGCTGAGTTGTAATAAACTGAGATCAGGCCTTAGAGGAGATACGTGTATTGAAAACTTAATGATCTAAGTCTGTTCTTCATAAAGATTATTACAATGTGATAATATCATATTCGGGAATTCAATATTTAAAATAATCAGAAAGGGGTTTGAAGCTATAAGGATAAGCATACCATAAATAAATGTAAGAAGAAAACGATCACAATTCGAAAAAATTAATTTCGGAATTGCGATCGTGGACTAGCACGATCTTCTTGCGAATATTTATAATCTTTAACATTGGTATATAAGAGCAAGCATAATTTATCATGAGAATATACATTCTGGGAGCAAGCAATCATTCTCATGTAAGGAGTCTAGAGATATCTGAAAAATCTATGAGAACTGCAAAAATATACCAAAATATATATCTTACAAGATTCAAATACATTAGTTTAACGCAATAGAAATCTTATTAGAATAAAGTGAAAAAGGATTACCAATATTTTTATTGATTATCATGATCTAAAACGTGGACAAATGTCAAACTTTATAAAAAGCAGGAAAATAACATGGAATATGCAACAATTAATTATTCTGAGAATTCACTCACCTTATGATGATTAGTTACTCCAAGAAATGAACGAGATGAGCAGTTATTAACCGAGGTGACTTTTTGAAAATTCTTATTTACAAGAGTAGCACAAGAGGAGGTCTTTCCACAGGCAGAGATGGATTACAATAGAATACGATTAATTGATTCAATTAATGAACATAAGTTAATCTGTCAGCTGATTAATACATAGAGGAGGTTAATTTTACCTCAATCAGCTGACCATAGAGCGGTACTCGATGGAGTGGACGTGGCGCTGCGACGTAACCATAGGCGTAGATGCAGATGAGGTCTGAGGGGTGCAATGCTCAATTTTCAACAGTAACATGATATTTTTTTCAACAAATACTTTCTTTCAATATCCTTATGCATGTGAATATTTCGATGGGCAACACATAAAGACATGAAATTACTAATTCTCTAAATTTCTTGCTGCCTGATATAGATGATAATCCTTATCCTACTTATTTTTTTCAATGATATGATTCAATAGAGTATCTTGAAGCTAGAAAGCGCCATGTTATTTGATTGTGTTATATCTAGAAACAGTATCTTTCATTCCTTCTCTCCATGAAGGCATAAAAATGATTAAAATTCTTGTACATAAACAGACCGCATTCAAATCGAACAAGTATATGGGAAGATGAATTCTTAACGAATTTTGAAATGAAGAACAGCTGCAGAATGAGCAACTATAACATACGTAATATAAGAGAGAACATATCAACATAAAAAAATATTGAGAAAAGAGTATACAATATGGACAAGAAATTAGAAGCTCCCAGAATAATTTGGTTTTTCGAATATCTCATTCTAAAGCTCTTTCAAATGTGGAAAGTTATATTGATGCACCCAGTATTGTGTGCTCAGAGTATACTCAGCATATGGTTTAGAAACATACCTTCATCAATTCATCCAAATCATGAAAAGAATTTTGAATATATATATCAAAAAAGGAAAATCATAATTTTCATTCAATTCCCTCGACTGTCTGAACAATTTAACTCTGCATCATCATGAACGAACATATCGACGACACAAATAAGTGAATACATGAAAGATTCAAATAAAGAACGAGTTTATGGTGCCCCACATTTCATACTCCTCCAAGGCATAAAAATGATAAACTAAACAGCAAACACTGAAAGGATTAGGAATAATGGTGACCACATTCAGCCTTGGGAACGAGAGTCCTCTCTCAGCGAAAACATGACGATGCCTGGAAATGTTTTGGAACGATCAAAGAAAACACTGAAACAGTTTGTATTCAATTCCTCTCTAAATTTTTTAATGGCAGGATTCTCTTTGAAATTCATCTAATTAGAGTCTTTCATCGGGTTACGACGGTCTGGATGACTGCAAAATAATTCATTTACGTGGATTGAAAGTTGCTGCTCTTTTTTAAAATGGGTTCGTATTAATGAGATTCAACCTGAAATGGGAAACAGAAGAGCAAGACATGCTCGGTTGCAATTTCTGCATTGAACTTCTTCATGAAGTGATGTTCGAGGTACCAACAGATCCCAGCAGAGGTTATTTTCCAAAGATGATATTCAAGATGTGAAATACCTATTGTTTCAAAAGGAAAATTTGATAATGGCAACCATTCAGTGTTATGTCGGTCTTATAAATGAGTTTCAACTTCTACGTCGGTATGATAGCCTGTAACTGTATAGTGTTATTGAGTGGCTGGTGAACGTTAAGTTGATTAGAACTTAGTTTCAACTTGGCCTTTGGTGTGATAGCCCGTGACTGTAAGGTCCTGTGTGGCTCAACGTCAAATTGGTGAATGTCAAGTTGATTACAACTTAGTTTCAACTAGCACGTTGTTGTGATTGCCAATGACTGATGTCCTGTATAGCTTGGGAATGTTGCAGTTGAATACAAATAAGTTTCAACTTAAACTTTGTATAATAGCAGGTGACTGTGAGTTCCCGTGTGGCTGATTTTTAAGTTGATTAGAGTATGCTTGAAAGCAGGTGATTTGAAGTTGTTTGAAAGCAGTTGATCAAAAAATATTTGTTTACAACGTTCGTATGCTGCGTTGCTGAATTATGTTTCAGGCTATGACTGAAGACTGGCTGTGCCTCACCCAATCGTTTCCATTCGGTCACCAGGCACCCTGTATTATCCTTTTGCTTTCCTAATTTCATGGTTCCACGGCGAATAAATTAATAAAAAAAACATAAAATGAATTTAAGGCTTACGGAATTAGTTATAACCGCATTAAAATTCAGAGTGTCTTTCTTGCGTAATCTCAAACCGCGCCGAGTAAATTCTTCACGGTGAAATTATTATTTTCACCACATCCTAAGGGTGGGAATGCCGTTAGCGCAATTCTTTTCGGGCAGAAGTTCAACCGTAATTCTCAAGTGACACATTCGGCGGAAGGGGATGGATAATGAGCGGAGTTTTTACGGCCGCCCTGAGTGTTAATTCTTCGGGAAAGTTGATAAGTTCGCACTGTGAGGAGTTCAGTGAAAACCAGGAATTCTTGCACCAAAGACTTTCTCACTATTCATGATGTACAATACCGATTATACTGTGAGTACATTCATAAATGAATTATTGTTATTATGATTATTATTTCATTACTGGAATTTTCTGTCAATCTGTAGGATACAAATTCATCAATTGGTTATTAAGCCAAAATAACAGTTCAGTTAATCTCTAAACGAGAAAATATAGATTATAGATTCGAACGATGCTGACTACTCGTTCCTAGAAGAGGAACTCTGTTCAAAAAGTTAAAACATCGTTAAAACCATCAAGATAAATGATGAATAAAATGAAAAATAAATAAGATCCCCAGCTTTATTCACCTTTCGCATCAGCTCAATAATTTCGCTGAGTTAGTGGAGTGCAAAATCGATACCATGAAAATCCTTTTTTTTTTCACAAATTATCACAATTATTTCAAGCAATTAAAATCAAACTTTCTTGAAAAAGCTCACATGCTAATTACGGTCCTAGAGTCGAAAGTTCCCAAAAGGGTCCATACAGGTCTCGTATTTTCACAGCAATAGCCGAGCCCACTCATCCCACTACGAAATAATTGCACCTATGAAATATTCCGAACATTCAGCGGGTTTTGTATTCAATTACGCGAATTTTTAGCTACACAAAGGCACTCTCGGCGAACAGTTAACTGAATGTCCATTACACCCATTTAATTCGGCGTCGAAAAAAGTTGTAATGGTTTCCTCTTCCAAAATTTCCACAAAGGTGTGGCGCGACAATTAATCACCCAACGGATGAGGGATTCTCTCGGTCTATTGTTTTAAATCGGACTAACTTCGTGGCGTAAATGAAGTTCGGGAAAGAAATGGAGTTATCAATCGGATAGGCGTTGGAGTTTTTATTCTGTGGAAGTTTGGTTCAGTGTATTTTCACTCAGAACTGTCTCAGTTCCTCGTGTTTAGGAACAGAAAATTTCATGAGGAAGTAATTGACTTTCGTCATGAATGGTCGTGAATTCTAGATATGTGATTCAGTTTTCGAGAGGTATTAATAATAGTTGATAGTTTAGAAGGGGCTACAGTCCACTGCGACCTTATGGTCTATTGTGCCCCCTGACAAATCCTTACAGCTCGCCTTCCAGTCCCAGAGATCTTATAAAATCCAATATCTCGGAAGGCTTCAGTGAGGCTAATTCCTCACTCCTAGAGGTCTCTTGACGAAAGCATTGGTTCCTTCGGCTTACAATGCCGAAGTATTCTTTGACTAGGCGAATAGGAGTTTCTTCCTCCTCCCCACAGAATCTACACTCGTCAGTGTCCGATACGCCCATTCTCAGCAAGTTCTTTCTGAGGCGACAATGCCCTGTAAGAAAGCTAGTGGGGAGGTGTAGTTGGTTCTTACTGAGATACAAATATTTTTTGGATCTCGCAGTTTCGAAATTCCGAAAGAACTTTTTGGAGTGATCCAACCCTGGGAGATTCTGCCAGAGTGTTTCTCTTTCAGTTTTCTCCCTCTCCAGAAACTCCTTCTTATATGTACATTTTGCTATACCACAGAAAGGTCCTGGGCCAGTGAGTGGTTTCCGAGCACCCTCTCTGGTAAGTTTATTGGCCTTTTCGTTACCTGTGATTCCCGAATGAGCAGGAACCCAGATTAAAGAGACCTTATTTTTCTTGCCTGCCTCATTGAGTTTGATCCGGCATACCCATGTCGACTTTGAGTCGATGACATAGGAGTTCAGTGCTTAAGTAGCAGCTTGACTATCTGAGTGAATAGCTATGTCGCAATTCTGATAGTTTCTATCTATATTAATGTCTAGACATCCTTCGATTGCTAATATTTCTGCTTGCAGAACACTCACACGGGAGTCTAACGATAGTGCACACTTGGCTTTGGCTGCGTGAACCCCAGCGCCAGCTCCCGTGTTGGTTTTAGAACCATCTGTATACCATTTAACAGTTCGAGAGGTATTACTAAATGTCCATTTACGAGACTTACAAAATGTCCACTGCAACCAAAAACATTTTGTGTAAAATGTTTAAAAAGAGGTTAACCCCTACTGCTACCTAATGGCGTATTGTACTCCTTGACCAAGCTCTTTTCCCCTCGTCCTCCAGTTCCAGAGATCTTATGAAATCCCATGGCTGGGATGCCTGCAGCGAAGCTGATTTTTCACTGCTACAAGTTTCTCTACCAAGGCGTTTGCTTCAGTCTTTTTCCACCCATCATTATCATTGAAAAGCAGATGATCAATCATTGACTCTGAATTTGTTCTGATTCCTAGCTTAGCAAAATACGAACATGTCCGGAGTCGATGATTGATCATCCATTTTGCGGGTTATCGAACGCGGTGATGATCGTGTTTATGAACACACTTTTTGTCCTCTAAAAGTGTTTCTTTCGAACTTCAAAGTTCGGCTGACTTCGTATACTGTTACTTGTTCGGACAAACGGATTTCGTGTGAGATGACCAAATCTATTGTACATTTGTAGAAATGAAGTCAAATTCCATTCTCATCTCATCAATTTTTTCCGAGACTTTTCTTGCAGTATTTTCCGTTGTTTCAACTCAGAAAAAAATCCGTGGCTTGCTGTTTCAGGAAAGCCCCCTAATGAAACAGCGATTGTTTCTTCTGACAATTAATTATTGGAATAAAAAATAATGAACCTTCCAAAACGTAAAACGTAACGAATCATTTGATAATAAGTCCTAGTTTTGAGGTGGAATTGAAATTCTTGCAGTTAACGAAGCCTGGCTCTCTGAGGCAAGCGTACGTCGGTCGACTTCATCCTGCTGTTTTTCCTGCCGAGATAAATTAATTCTGCTGTGAAAGCCTTGCCCTCGGTGTTTGAATTTCAGAATTGACACGAACGCCTGTTCCCGAAGAATTATTCCGCAAAGAAACTCCACAAACTCCGAGACTCACACAGAATGAAATTTGAATAGTCTCCTCAGATTTTCCTTAGACGTCGAAGATGTAAAAAAATGTGAAAAACGAAATTTCAACACGATGAGTGTTGTAATTTTTAGTATGTCATATATGAACAGCCAATCTGATCGAATTATAACCGAGCTGTCAGTTGTAGAATTTGGCTGGATTAGTTAGTCCTTATCTAAAATAGTTGTGATTGTTTTCTTATATAGAAAGGGTGTAAAGTGTGATGTTTCAGTTTAGGAGAATCTTATTTCATTTTCCTGCAGGTCAACTGAATTAAATACAATCTTGTTTCTTCAGAGCGCTTTGAACTTGAGATTTGAAGCGAAAGAGAATGCAAATTTTACTAGGAAAAATCAAGTATCAAAGCTAAAATAATGCAATATATATTGAAATAAAAAGGTACCTAGCTGAGATTGGTGCAATACAGGAAGTCCATACAACACAGCAGTATGATTAAATGAGGAAGTCGAAAAAACCTCAGCTGAAAAAAAACCCTACCAAAAATATTAAATATCATAAAAACCTCGACTGACATCAGCGAGATCTGACAGAACATCTTCATGTTATCCGTCTGTGGACTATGGATAAACAGATTCTTCATAAAACGACTCCTAATTTCTAATCTGAAATGAAAAAAGACAAAAGTAGAAAAGAAACCAATTATTTATAATAAATTAAACTATTTTGAAAGTAACCACTTATTTGAGAAATGAATTTGTTACTTCATATATACCCTCGAAACCATCTTGAATTTTATAAGTGGGACAACTATTTATGAGATTTTTTATAGTTTTCTCATTTTCCTCACACTCACAACTAGGGCTCTCAACCGAATTCCATCTGAAGAGCATACTGTTGCATCGTCTATGGCCTGTTCTTATACAATTTGGAACAGACCATATTCTCCTGGGAAGATGAAAACCAGGAACTCTGATGGAAGGATCAGAAATGAAATCTTTATTGAAAAAATTGGATACATTCCATTCAGATTGCCACATTTCTTTGACGCTTCTATTCATATAAATCAGAAAATTTGACCAAAGAGGTTTACACGACTTCAATCTAGGAACCTCATTATTTGGAATTTATAGGAAATTCAGCTAGAAGGTATGCGAAATCAATTGGGTCCTATATGCACCTTATTGAAAATTTTTTCCAGAATTTCCTAGGGTGGTAGCAGAAACTCGTAGAATAGGGAGAAGTTCGTGAAAACATTTACAATTCCGATTCGATATAATTCTCGAAATTTTGTTTTTCACCAGAATTGTTGTTTTTTTGTCTTTTCGAAATGTGATCATAATACTTTTGGACAAACTTTTCTCAGAATAGTCAAATCGAATACCTCTCTAAATTAAATTGAAGCAGGCAAAATTAGTAGATTTTCTATCACTCACGTTTGTTGTTTTTCGGCAATGACGTTCATGATATTTTTCATAATACCCGCAAGTGATTTCGATACAAATGTCATTCGCAAAATTCTCTTGTAACAAACATTCATACCACAATCGAAAAATTACGCCGAATTTCATCGCCATTGAATATGACAAAAATATTCACAGCTTCATTCATTCCAGGTCAGTTATCAATAATTGATTCAACTCTTCGAATGTCAAGTTTTAAGTCCCCCGCCAATAAATCCCGAATGAAGATTTCAGACAGCTTTTCGGCCTACGTCGGATCAAAATGAATCAAGGATATTGGGGTAAGATTAAAATTGGACCGGTTCGTGAAATACGACCCCTAGACCTCAAGGAATCTCGTAGTCGGGATTAGGGTGACAAGCATTTGTCAATGTCTGATACGACACTTCGGTACTCGATCAAATGGGCGAAACTGCTCAGGCGACAACTGATGACGAAAGAAAACAACAGGGATTTCGGATGGAATAAAATGTGGTTTATTGTGATACACTTGAATCGTTGCAGAAATTTGTTCCCATTGTGAAATTTCATTTCGAGGAGGAATTCATGCAAACGAATCGAAACTTAGGGTATTCTGATGTAACCGCCCCCGTGGTGAAGGTAGTTCATGGAAATTATAGAAACGAATTCTACCATGAATAATAAAAGAAAATAATCACCTCCCTGTTATTTTTACTATCATTTAAGACAGTATGTTGAAAATTGAGCATTGCAACTCTCAGACCTCATCCTCAGCTACACCTATGGTTAGATCGCAGCGCCACGGCAACTCCACTTCTACTGCTCTATGGTCGACTGATTGACTGCTCGCGTCAAATTAGTCTCCTCTATGTATTAATCAGCTGACAGATTAACTCATGTTCATTAATTGAATCAATTAATCGTTCTCTTTTTTATCCACCTCTGCCTGTGAAAAGACCTGCTCTTGTAAATTAGAATTTTCAAAAAGTCACCTCGGTTGATAACTGATCATCTCGTTCATTTCTTGAAGTAACTAATCCTGAAAAAGGTGAGTGAATTCTCAGAATCCGCAATTGTTGCAAGTTCCATGATATTTTCCTGCTTTTTTAAAGTTTGAAAATTTGTTCACGTTTCAGATCATGAAAATCAATAAAAATATTGGTAAGCCTTTCTCACCTAACTCTAATAAGATCTCTATTGCTTTAAACTAATGTTTTTGACTCCTCTAGGTGATATATTTTTGCAGTTCTCATAGATTTTTCAGATATCTCTAGACTCCTCACATGGAAATGATTATTTGCTCCAAGAATGAAAATTCTCTATGGTAATAAATACTAAATTGTTATATTCTCATGTGCATCTCATTATCTTAATCGATTCATCCCATATTTCAACTATTCACTTCTCATAACACTTGCTAATTATTGTTCTCGACTTTCAGATGAATAAAAATCCCCAAACGCAAAGGTGAATCATGAAATCAGTCTTCTCTCTCAATAAAACCAAGTGAACTTCTCTGAAGTATTTGAACGATCAAGTAGCTCAAACATTGAAACTGACAGTCTCAGTCCCTGCTTCACCTTGAGCGGTCTCCTCTAATATTGATAAAACCATTCAACTGGTATGATCTCCTCATTATACATAAAAAGTTCTCAATTTCATTAATCTGAAGCACTTAGCAAGTAAGATCTCAAGCCTTCTGCTTTCTGGAAGCCAACGTGTTGGTGCATAGTACTCTCATGTTATATTCCTCATAATTTTCAATTGTAGCCTCTATTTTTCTGATGAACAATAACCCTGCTTACTAAAAGCAGTTTGTCACTGTAAATGTCGTCTGAATTGATTCATTAGCATTTTCTTTATAGACCAACATTATGGATCATAAATATTGATTTCTCAATCATGATATTCTCACATTGTAGAATGAAGACCAGACTCAGACTACTAAGTTTTCAATACACGTATCTTCTCTAAGGCCTGATCTCACTTTTATTACAACTCAGCCTACTCTTATAATTCATTATTCCACTCTCTGTTTTTCTGATGAAATAACGAGGCTCTCGCATTCAATTTCAACTGCTTCTATCACTGTAAACGCTGTGTTTAATTCTGAATTAATGGAACTATCCCAAAGTCTAAGTCTGACTTCATCTGACCTCTCATTTTGAACATTTTCAGATTACCTCTGTTTCACTCTGAGTTTAAAGATAATGATATTGGAATGAATAATAAATCTATAACGTTACCTTGTTTGAATAGACAAATTGAATCAATTCACTATTTTAATAGGTGTAGAGTGTAGAAACACAATGTATACTATACTCGTACAAAAACGATTTGCACTATGTAAAACTCAGTCGCTCATTTGTGAAGCAGTGGTGTCTTTAATGTGTTGTTTGGGTATGGACTTTGGTATTGTGCTGGTTTACTACTTGTGGATATTAGGGTTCATGGGTTGTTTGCGCCTCCCTCCATTTATGAAAAGAATTATGATAATAATTGAACTCCAAATTCTTGGCAAAGCTGTATCCGGGAAACCGAAACGGAAACGGTGAATATATTTACTATGGCCGCTCAGGAATGCCCAACTTGACCTGATCCAGGCCGTCATCTCAATCCAAGGACCGGCCCGAACTGTCTCCTATTACTTTGCTCGAATTAGCCCTGATCGGCTCGTCCATCTGACCCTTTCCTTTTAATTATCCAATTTATGGTTAGTTCACGTTGCAATCGGACACAACAACAATATGATTTAGTGGATTAATTTTGGTCAGAATTTGAATAATGGCCACAAATTTTGGTCTCGATGAACGTGGAATGTATCCGCGATTTGCCGGATCTAATTGATGGGAATTGGAAATGCATATTTGCAACTTTCTGGATTCCGGGACTTGCCCCACTCTAAGCCGTCGAGGGACAGGGCTGACAGTTCGCTTTGTGTATTCAGCTAAATATACACTATGAATAATAATTCTGGATGGCGTATCATGGTGGGGTCTTGCAGGGTATTGTTGTTGAAGGGGTTGAATTGGGAAGATGTTCCCTTGGAACAAGATTAATGTTTTTGACAGCGATCTGTTATTTGTTCCCGTCGTTATTTCTTACTCTGCTGACACAGGGGTTAGAAGGGTGCGTTTTTGACACTCTGCGGATATGCTTTTTTCAATTCCTGCTCAGCCGTAATGTTTATTTACGAGTAGTTAACTACTTAGATATCTATTGAAATATTGTCTGGCAGGTCTTTGCATTTACCTGAAAACTTGATTTGGGTTTTCTCTCCCAGTCTCTGAAACAAGAAACAATTAGAGAAAAATTTTTAATCATTGAAGAAAGGCCCCTGCGTAAAAATTTAAGCACTCATTTGCCAGGAGCCAAAACTTCACAAGAAGAAATGGTTGCCTTACAATGAACAAAAATAAAACACTTTGAACTCTGAAGCGTAAAGTTTCGGAGGCTAATTCAGACTCCTTCGTCACACAATTTCTATTTTTCATATAACTTCGCAGAATCGTGGCAATATTGTGATTTTTTGATTGACATTCGTCAATATATGATGAACATAGATTAAAATTGATAACTAGATATTGATATCGTTATTTCATTTCACCAGTTCTTTTTTCAAAAAATCCATTCAAATTCGATCTATTCCTACTGAACAATTGGCGAGATTATTAGCCTCATCCAACATAATACAAGTTGACTCCTTGATTTTTTTTTATAACCATCAGGTTCCGTCATCAGAAATTTTGTTCCATTCCAATCCATCATGTGATTGCCGGTATTGGAACACACATGATCTGCTGTCTGCGTTCTACCAATATATCTATTTTTTATGTTATTCTCATGTAAACGTAGAAAAAACATGAAGACCATAAGAAATCAGAAAACGTGAACATAAGAATAACATAAAAAATGGAGATATAGGTAGATTGCAGATAACAGATCATGTGTGTTCCAATACCGGCAATCACATGATGGATTAGAATGGAACAAAAATTCTAATGACGGAACCTGATGGTTATAAAAAAAAAATCAAGGAGTCAGCTTGTATTTTGTTGGATGAGGCTTATAATCTCGCCAATTGTTCAGTAGGAATAGATCGAATTTGGATGGATTTATTGAAAAAAGAACTGGTTTCAGGGAATTTTGAAATAAAATAAGGATATCAACATCTAGTAATCAATATTAATCTATGTTCATCATATATTGATGAATGTCAATCCAGAAAATCAAAAAATTGACACGATTCTGCGAAGTTGAATGAAACCTAGTAATTGTCTGATTTAGACTCCGAAACGTTACGCTTGAGAGTTCATAGTGTTTTCTTTTTGTTCATTGTTAGCCAACAATTCCTTCTCGTAAAGTTTTGGCCCCTGACAAATTAGTGCCAAAATTTTTGAGCAGGGGCTTTTCTCATACTATTAAAAAATTGTTTCTTGTTTCAGAGACTAAGAAAGAAGTGGAGAAGTGAACTAACATACATACAGGGCGAGTCTTAGACTTATACAGTGCATTTCAAATTCGCTGTTCGCTAAAGGTATTTCTGCAGAGATATCATTTCTGAAGTTCAAAATTTATGAGCTATTTTATGTGGTGAACTCAAAAGTACTCCGATGTTTTGCAATATTTTAATATGTCTCGAAATAAACCTTGAGGTTTGGGGTAGAACAAGACTACCTGAACATTTTTCATTATGCGCTAAAAATATCGAACATTTAATTATCTTTAATGACCTTTGTTCCTCATCCAAGGAAAAGTAAGGCAAATAAATGGTTTTTCATTTCGCCTCTAATTCGTGATTTCAAAAATGTTATTCATTTTCTTTCACATAAGAAATGTTCCCATTTTGAGTATGACTGTGATCGGTTCAACAAGTGATTCGAAATGAATTCCATGGTAATTTTAACGAGGTACATTTGCCTAAACACCTTATAATGGGTACGTTTTTTTTTCTTCAACACTCGAATATTTCTGTTTGTTTGTTGATTATGGATCAACCTGGAAAATTCCCAAAACTTCGATTTCCCATTTCACTTCTCTTCAACAACACTGTCAATGGAGGTGATTACTTTCGAAGGTTGCTCTTAATTGCCTCCCAGATCTAATATCTCCTTTTCCTCTGTTCGGGGGGCTTAACCGTTACAGCAAAAAGCTTTCCATTAATTGTTGCTATAAATTTCTTGAATCGTTATCAGGTGGCACTCACCATTTCCTCCTCTACCTTCATCTTCGGATACCGCAATCAATTGGACGTTTATCCCAGAACTAATCGGATAGTTGCTTTTTTATTAAATTTGTTATTGAAGTGGGCCGAATAGAGATAGCTCTGCTGGTTATGAGGAGGGGGAACAAATGAGTTTTCTCCATCGCTAGCTGTATACCTCAGACGGTAAGTGACATTCTAGTCACTCTTCTGATTACCTTCATTGCAATCAATTTATTTTCATAAAGAAATTTCCAGCATTTTCCCTGCAGTTGTTTCCCACAGTTTTATGAATTTGAAAATTTGTCTGACGAAGGGTTCTCATATAGACACCAAACCTTCAGAATGTCAAAATGTTAAGTTCGAAAAGTTTTGTGTTCTGTATGTTTTCTAAAAGGACTTGTCATTTGTAATTCAAACATTTCACCGAGTGTTTCACGGAGAGCAATACCAAAAACAACTTTCAGAAGTGATAATTAAGGCTTTTCATCAATCGAATGGAAAATATTTTCATGAGCGAACAGATCTTCACTAATCCAGCAACAATTTCGTGTCTCAATGACATGAATATTTACAGTTATGGAGGTACAAATTCCTCGTTTCCTCTCCCACAGGGAGAGATAAGATGCCGATGCAGCTCCCTCTGAAAATACCCATTCTTTTCCCAACTTTTCGGGTGAATTACCTTGCTGCAATTCAGTGCTGGGAGGCCGGAGATCAGGGGCTCTTCCTGTTTCCAATGAAATTCAACCTCCTAGATCCTTCACGAAACTCCGGAGCTGGCACGCTAAAATAAATTAACACCGACTCTTTCTCGAATATAAGACGCCGGTTCCTATTGTGTTTTACTTTCTCGTACTCGTATAACTTGTCGTACAATTGGTTTTTTTGCTGGCCATCATCCTCACCGGTGATTATTTCATTCTCTCGGTCCATTCGTGTTCCAACTTTTAATTCACCTTATCCAATTTGCATAACTTTAAAAGTTCTCTTGTTTTCCTCGAGTTTGGTTCTTTCTGAGAGATTTCCTCGGTAATTGAGGAGCAGGAATGAAACTGTAGTTTCGAAAGAACTGCAATTCAAATGTTCTCAATGCAACTTGAATACGAATAAAGACGAAATAATCATCCTTCAAAAACAAGCACATTGTTTTCACATCACTATCAATGAAAATAGATGACGTGAAATTGACAAGTGTTTTAACTTTCTGCAGTTTTAACGTTATCACTTCCGAGGAATAATTTTTCGAAATTTCCTCCATTCTATTGTATCAGACAACCATTGTTTCAATTTTGCTTATAGTTCGTTTATTTCATGTGAAGTGAAGTACTCGAGTAGCACGCTTGGGTTCTGCCTTTTCGAAAATCGTGTGACTTCTCATCTGATTTTCCCAATTATCTGATGAATCAACTTTCCTTCTGAATCAGTTTATCTAAGTTATAATTGACTGATTGAATTTGAACATTTCGCAGTTCCTTGATCCTCTGATTTTCAATTTCACAATTTATCTGTGCCAGTGTTTTGTTGAACACGTGGACATTTTTTCTCTTCTTGAATTTTCTTTATGTGAACGTGGATTATCAAAGATCTCGGGAAACTGTTGGGATCCTGCCGATATAAAAAAACTGATGCAAGTGTTTTGATAGCCTTTTTGGAGGGAGCTAAATCTTCCACACCTTTTTGAAAGTAGTCAAGCCTTCAACGCCTTTTCTGGAGGGAATGAAACCTTCAACACCTTTTTTGGATGGAATTAAACAAACCTTCACATCTTGCAACGCTATTCTTTCTGAAAGAATTAGAAGTTACAATGTCTTTCTAGAGAGTTTAGAACTTCAGCTTTGGAGGAACTATGTCTCTCTTGTCCTCATATTTTGATGTTTCAGCTTGTAATAATAC
Organism: Hippodamia convergens; assembly: GCA_038502775.1. Taxonomy (NCBI): domain Eukaryota; kingdom Metazoa; phylum Arthropoda; class Insecta; order Coleoptera; family Coccinellidae; genus Hippodamia; species Hippodamia convergens. The sequence continues at coordinate 15,222,315 of CM076607.1, read as the reverse complement.
GAGTATTGTAAATAGCTTCTGTTATCAGAGAAGAATAAATCCCGACTGTTCAAGTTTTGATTATCATTAGCCAGAGTAGAAGCATAATATTGTCTCATTTTGTCTCATATAAATGTTAGGTGGTTTAATGTTCTGACCAATTTGGGCATTAAGTGTTAAATTAATACCTAACAAAACCACTTTAAACTTATACAATTCTCTTCCACCTTACACTATGTAATCAGTAGATCACAGAAGGGAAGGTTTCCGAAGATGCAGAGTTGGAGTCATTACTTGATCGAGACAATCACAGGTGATCGTTATCGAAAGTAATCAATGCGTTTGAGCCAAGCATTGAAATATAAACGGCCACAATACAACGAGAGATAAAATAAATTTATTTTACAGCATGACAATGCTCAACCTCATGTTTGGAAAGTGATCAGAACATACTTGGACACTTTAAAATATTAGGTTCTACTCCACCTGCCGTATTATTCGAACGTTCCTCCCTCGGACTATCACTTGTTTCAATCAATGAGGCCTAGCATTTCGGAAAAACACGTCGAAAGAAAGTTGCACAACTATTATATGTGTCAACTGATCAGAAATTGAATTTGAAGAACAAAGCTAGTCGGGATGGATAGACCATTTTCAGAAATGAAATTAAAGCAGCAGATCGGAAACACTTCACTGCTGATTATCCAATGTGAACACCAAGATGAAATTAAGTTTACCTATATATCATCCGAGAGTATTTCATACTACATTAGCGTTGAATTATAGCAATTACCTGTAGTTATAAAGTTTGTTAACAACTTTACTACGTGGAAAGTTATCGCGCAATTATTAACGAGATGAAGATGTAACCAACTTTAGCTATTTTGTGCCCGAACATTCGGAACAAATGTTGTTGCACATTCCAATTTCATTAAGTTCGTGGACGTGAAAGTGATTCAATTGGAGACTTAACTCAATTGAACTGGTTACGAGCAAAGCCTTTTATCCTATCCTATGATAAGTCTATGGTTATGAGTTACAACGCAAAAATCATTCGAAAGTTTGTGCGAGAAGAAATGAAGAAATTGCAAGAAATTTATTATATTTGAAAAGTTCTGCAATAATTTTTTTGTAATGTATTATCCATTGATTCATTTTTTTTTCCTGCTTCTCATTATGAAACACACACCAACTATTCGAAATAATCAGATATTAGGTAGATACAATAATTGTGCGTAGATACAACATGATCAATTTCGAGAAACAAAAATCTCACCTATCAGGGAGTAACAAAAATATGATCGCAATATTGCTTCATATTTTTTTGCATTGCTTGAAAGTATTGTATGTACTCTCGTAGAGGATTTTAGATTTCTCAGGAATAACTGAAGAACAGCCGATTTCCCAGGCTGTTTGAATTCCATTATCTTCCGAAGATTCTATATCGTTTATTTTTCAACGCTAGTAAATTCATTTCTCTATTTCAGTATCGTAATGGGTTCATTAGAGTACTAAAAGTAGTGCTGTAATGAAACTCATTACAGCATTGTTTCAGTTATATTTTTCGTTTTATGATTGTCAGTACTGACCTCCGATCGAATCAAGTTTCGAATCAAATCAATTCAAATTCCGTGATCTGTCAAATTTCGTATGTCACACCAACTGTCAAGATACAAAACAAAAGTCACTAATCTGAATTTTCATTTGAATTTCGAGAGGTTTTCACAAAAATTGACTGAAATAGAGAAAATACCGTCTAATACTCGTTGCAGAAGGCAATTCCAACACTCATGCTATCAAAAACTCGCTCCTTCGTCGCTCGTTTTCGAACTTCGCATTCGTGTTGGAATAGGAGCTCATTCTGCAACTTGTTTTAGAATATACTATTGATTATTGTCACTTTTACAATCTACTAAGTTTTCATCACCAAGACAACTCCTTATATTTTATTCCTACACAGCATTGATAAAGCCACTAATAAATGAATTTGTCAGATAATTATTTTGTACATTGAGTAAAAATTGTGTCTATCGTGCAAAAAACGCTATAAGTATCTCGAACGTTAAGGACTACCGATCTCAGACAAGCTGCGCTCCTTCTCCAAACTTTTGTCTTCGATCGGTAAAATGCCCTTACCGTTCTCTATACTTAATATACCATAGGAAATATTGAATGTAATTTATTTTAATTCAATTTGATATCAGAGATATCTAGATTTTGTCAAGCCTGAGCTTCATTGAAAATGCCCAAATGGAGTAGGTATTAGTACAACTTCGGCCAGCAATCATCTGGGGGTGAGTTGTTTGATTTGTTTTCAACAAAATTCTTATGTCTTGAGTATTCCCTGAAGATTCTTAATTAATCTGGAACCTTGCATGAAACAATTAAAAATGACCGTTGAAAATCATATGAAGGAGGACCTATCCTTCCTCGTATGTTGATCTTCAATCACTTTCCTCATAAGATTAAATTGGTTAACCCCCCTTCCCCACAATGATTTCGATATTGCTAATGTTTGGTTACAACAAACCACGTAGCCCGTTGAACAATTTAAATACTGCATGAGATTTGTACCCTCTAGCTTCTAAGATCAGTATTGATCAAGATGTATGTCTGATTTGACAAAATTAAATTCTCCTCATATTCATAACATCCATCTATGTCAACAAGTCATGTGAAATTTGTGTCAGTAAAATTTGAAATAAAACTCTGTTTTCCTGTGTTATTCAAATATTGTGCTAATTTTGGAACAATCAGATTCGGAGGATTTTCACAATGGTCCAGACAATAATTGGAAAACTCACAGGGGAAAACGAGAGAGTATTTGAATTGTCACACCTGATGTTGATTCAACAACCCTGAAAGTCTATTGTGAATGAGAAGATCTCATGGAGCCAGATAAGGTACACTATGCAATTCGGAGCTGGAATAACATTTCCCTTCCCTTATTACTATTCCCCAGCCACTTCGTAGACAAAGAAAGTGTACTACTTTCTTCAACACTAGCCTGAAATATCCCGAGTTCACCGTATAAATTACCCCCTCAAATAATGCCTCAAAGGGAATAAATAGTTGACGGTGTTTGCTCCTTCCACAATGCCTCCTACCAATTACAAATAGACGCCTCATAAATGCGAATCAAGTCAGCCTAGGCTCAGAATTACCGAGTGCTGAATTTCGCGCTCGTGTAATAATAGATCCTAATTAGATTGTGGCGAGCTAGGGAAATTGACTCTGTAAGGAAGCTGTCCTTTCGAGTCGGTCCCGACTAATTGGTGGAGGTATCTTTCGTATTCAGACTTTCACATAACAGAAATAAACTAAGTTGTTCAGTGTTCTCGGGCACTTCGTTTGAATTCGAACAAGTTCGTATGACTGAAGATGGTAATAAGAGGTCTCATGGGTGCAAAATAATGCAATAAGGTCCCCGACAGTGTGGTCAATTTGATACAGTTCGGTTCTTATTCATCTCGAGCACAACAATGTTGTTTTAGTGGACAAATTATTTTCTAGATATCTTAAAACATACCTGAAAATCCTAAGAATCCTTCTTTAACAGTCGACTTTCCATTGTTTAATATTCATGTGTTATTGAAATTAGTGAAATGCAATCAGCGTTTGCCTAACGACTGTTTAGGTAGTTTTCTCCTTGAGGAAATGCACATAATCAGTTATTTTTCACTGTTGCTAGTTGCAGAATCGTCTCAAAGTTGAGTCAAATATAAAAAAATATTATTATTCACGGATAAAATTATTGGGGAAACTCATACCCAGTTCCCGAAGAGTAAATTTTTTTTTGTGCCACAGTAACCTGCAGATGAGTGTGATATCAGGACGGACGCCATTACACATTTTCAATACGAATATCCATTAGTGTAAATATTTCCTTAGTGGGGAAGGAGAAAAACTGATTGCAGAATCTGATTGTTAATGCCAAAAATTCTCCTCACAGATGGTGGAGAGTAAATTATTTTCCTGAGGAGTTGATCAATAGCTCTGGAGTTCTTCCAGATTGCTCGAGGAGGTCAGTATATCTGAGGATACGGAACGGAAAAGTCTTACGAATTACTCGGAAAAGTACAGAAGTACGATGTAGGGTCGTACCGCGGAGTACGGGAGTTATGTCGTAGGGTGTTAAGTCGTGAAATGAAAGTAAAAACAATCAGGAGTAGTACGTCAGTAAAATAGGATCACCTATTCAATGAGAAAAAACAAAGATCAAACCTTTTCAGTTTTAATGCCTTATAGATTTAGTCCAGAGACCTGACATTCTTGTGAATGAATATTTTTATTTGATCTGTTTTAAGTATTATGTGGAGTTGTTTCATATTTTCTTTCCTTTTGTTGCATTTTGAGTAATATATGTAGAAGTTGATGTCGATTTTCTGAATATTAAACCTAAACTGAACTCTCTGAACTAAACACTTAGTCCAGTCCCTAGTATCACAGTCCTTACCCAAACTTCGAAAAGGAGAAAGGAGAGCCGCTCTTTCGTTAAAAACACCCTCAACCTCCGATTTTCACAAAATGTAGCGTATCTATGACAAGTCAAATACTTCTTAGATATCGCAGTAAAAAAGTTTCAATGAAAATTTTGGGAATCGGTCTGAGGAGTGTTACTCCTCCAGTTTTTTCCTTCAAAATTACTATTGTAGGTTTATCTACATATGCCACAGTTAATACCTACAAACTGGCAGTATATTATGATTTTTAATAGTTTCAAGCACTATGAAACTCCATAGATTTCACGAAACCTATCTTTATAGTTAGATCCACGTATGAATCCGGTATTTCAAGTTTGTGTTAGTATCACACATATTAAATATAGAAGATCATTGAAAACAGACAAACGCAAATGAGCTGCTCCACAAGAGTTAAGGATATTGATTCAAATTTCAGAAAGCTATAGTTCAAATGAGATTTTGTGAAGAGAATTTATATTGATATGATTTCAAATTGCAAGAAATAAAATAAATTTTAGCCTGTAGGTCTGCAGCGTATAGTTAAGAAATATCGAGTAAAATACCAATACCATGGATGTACTTCTTGGACATAACGACGAATACGGGGTATGCGTGGGCTTGTCCATACCCTTATTCTTCGAGAATCTGAAAATCGTCCATATCAGGATTCATCATTGAAAAGGACACTACGGCATTGATCGTTTCAATTGATATGTTGCCTTGCCCATTCTGGTCATAGATGCTTATGGTCACGTATTAATGGAACTCCTTTTAATGGACTAGAACCTAGATTCACTTCTCTCAAACGATGTCTGATGGTCTCGATGGAAACTGGGACTCCATGTGCATTTTGAAGAGTATGAAGAGTGATGAAACAATCTTGAGCAGGTGTTGTTTTTCGTCTCTCACCGAGCCTTGGTCTACCCAACACGGAACTTGTCCCCTTGAACCTATTCCAAATTCGAGATATCATACTTTGGCGGACTTGAAACCTTTTCGCTATAACAACCTGAGTTAGGCCACTCTGTAGCAAGTTAATTCACGTCTTGGCATTTTCAGAAAACTCGTTTTGAATCGAAGCCGTTGATGAATTGATTCCATTCAAAAATAAGAACATTCATGGAGCACATACAGAGAACCAAACTTCAGAAAAAGGCGACCAGATTAACGAAATGCCTCATACTGATTTTTATTGGATCGATTTAAGTAACTACTGAGTTTTAAATGATTTTACAGCTTTCTTCTCGAAAATTTCTAAACGATTTAATACGATATCCTTAACTCTTGTGGAGCAGTATACTTTTTTCAGATGTTTTGAACCTTTGGATCTAGTTTTTTCAGAATAGACTGAGAATTTCTTTCCAAGGGAAAGAAATACATTCAAGGCAAACTCAATCTAGTTACTGCAGTCAAAGCATATAACGTCTCGAAGATATGACAAGAATGTGATTGAAACATATCACCGGAGGAATTCGACGACATCCAACCCCCTCTCCCATATATGGAAATATTTTCTCCAGTAGCACATCCTCCGGAATATATAACAGATCGGCACAGATACCGATCCTAAGAGCCTGCTTCGAATTCATCCGACAACGCGGTCCTCAAATAACAACGGTACGAGATAGAATCGACGTATTATAAATTTTGATGCCCCCAGCCTTTCGCTGTGGCTGCTTCGGAAGAATGATCGATGGAATATTTGCATAAAAACGACGGCAAAAAACTAAAACTAACAAGACCAATTGGCCGCTTCTGGATACCGCGAAAGAATCGGAGTGTTCTTCAGGCCGCGGTCGATTCGCTTTTAAGAGCGAGCAATTGAGTTTGTCGTAGATTCAATTTGTCAGGTGGTATTCGCATGGACAATCCAATGCGGGTTGCAGCTGCTCCGGTTTTTTTAAGAGAATCAAGTTGAGGACTTTTTGTGTTCTGAATAGAGATGAATTTCAATACATGTCCAATCAGGTCTAAATAAAAATATGCAGAACGAAAAGAATATTCCCACGCACAACTTCGGTTTTAGTGGGGAACTCATGTTTGTTTGTGAAACCTTTTGTTTTCTAAATTAAAAACATTCATAAGACATGACACAGCTTGGATGTATAATAAAAGTGGAAAATCCTTGATGACTATGCTTGAAGATTTTCATTTCAAGACAGTTCCTCAGGAATATAAACTCAAATATCTTGAAACTTCGACAATTTTAAAAAAGTTATCATAGATAGTTTGTCAAAATCGGGGTTGTTTTGATTTTGTTGAGTTTCTGTGAAGTACTGTATCCAGATAATTGAGTTGGAGATGGTAGTGTAAAAACATTTATTGACATCATTCACAATCATAAAATGAATAAGTCACCCGCATGAAGTTAATACAGTAAAAAATCCAGGTATTAAAGTTATCTATAAACTCCGAGTAAATTATTCAACTAAAAACAGAGGTAATCTAGAGATGTTCAAAATAAGAGGTCAGATGAAGTCAGACTTTGACTTTGAGATAGTCCCATTGATTCATCAGAAAAACAGAAGGTTGGATAATGAATTGTTAGAGCAGGCTGAGTTGTAATAAAAGTGAAATCATGCCTTAGAGAAGATACGTGTATTGAAAGCTTAGTAATCTAAGTCTGTTCTTCATTGAGATTATCACGAATGTGAGAATATCATGCTTGAGAAATCAATATTTATGATCTTTAACGTTGGTCTATAAAGAGAATGCTAATTAATCAATTGAGACGACATTTACAGTGACAAACTGTTTCTAGTAAGCAAGGTTAGTGTTCATCAGAAAAATAGAGGCTACAAGTGAGAATGATGAAGATTTTAACATGAGAGTACTATGTATAAATAAAAACCACCTACCCTTTGGTTTCGAGAAAGCAAAAGGCTTGAGATCTTACTTTCTAAGTGCTTCAGATGAATGAAATAGAGAATTTCTTATTAACCCAAATAGACCTACCGTTCCGTATAAAGAACATCTATCTAAAAGTTTTCTATTCATGCTCAAAATAAAGAAACAAAGAAGGCGTCAATATAAACACATAAATTAATGCTTTCTTCAACACTGATTATAACCTACAAAGTGCTTCAGTATTCAAATTCACTTCAAAGCCATGTGAACTTCATAAATATATCAATTGTTGCAATACCTCATTTTGTCCGGTGGTGTATTTTTTCATATGTATTTATTTCATCGCGTTTGCGAATAAAATAATTATATCTATGGTCGGATGAATAATATAAGAGGCGAATTCATCTTCTCCATGATTTCAAATCCTGATTTTTGCTACGTAAATGAAGGCGTTCTTTTAACGGAACGGTAGGATTATCACCTACTATATTACCTGGATATATTGTTATAACTATTGGAAAAATAATCTGACTTTGCATGAGATACTACATCATGCAGATAATAGGGATATGATTTCAGAACCACCTGATAGCAAAATTTTCTTCTGTACATAATTCAATAGTTTTCTGTAACTGAAATAACAATAATGTTGCTTATGCGCCTACTAATTTCTTATTCGTATTTCCATGCACCAAAACAAGTAATAATAGTAACAAACTAGACTAGCTATCATCGCAACAAGATTGCTGGAAACTAATAGAAAAACAACAAAAACAGGACCATCTAAGCAATCAAAGAGTTTACACCAATCTTCAGGATAGGTCAGAGTAGACCATCTGATTGTTTTACCAGAATAAAATAAAAAAATTGTGAAGTGTGGCATAAAAACCAATATTTTATAAGTATTAAATATAAAATAGCATAACATCCGAAAAATTGCTTCTATAATTACGACATATTATAATTCAATATTCATTTTTCATAGAATGAATTTTAGTAGCTCAAAAACCTACCGTTCCTTTAAAAGAACACCACAAATTTTGACTTTTCGTGAAAAATAAGTACACATCAAGATGAAAAATATGAAAAGGCTCCATTTAAACCATAATCTGACACAATTCTCATTGAAATGAAAGAAAAAAAATTTCAGGTCTATTTGGGTTAATAATGAGGAGATCATACCAGTTGAATGGTTTTATCAATATTTGAGGAGACCGCTTAAGGTGAAGCAGAGGCTGAAACTGTCAATCAGGTTCAATGTTTGAGCTACTTGATCGTTCAAATACTTCAGAGAAGTTCACTTGATTTTATTGAGAGAGGAGACCGATTCCATGATTCACCTTTGCATAATTAGCAAGTGTTTTGAGAAGTGAGTTGTTGAGAAATGAGGTGACATGATCAAGAGAATGAGATGAACATGAGAATATAACAAATCAGTATTCATTACCACTGAAAATGTTTATTCTTGGAGCAAGTAATCACTTTCATGTGAGGAGTCTAGAGATATCTGAAAAATCTATGAGAACTGCGAAAATATAACAAAATTATTGTGATTCAAATACATTAGTTAAACGCAATAAAGATCTTGTTAAAATGAAGTGAGGGAGGTTTACCAATATTTTTATAAATTTTCATGATCTGAAACGTGGACAAATTTTCAAACTTTATAGAAAGCAGGAAATAACATGGAATATACAACAATTATGAATTTGAGAGTTCACTCACCTTATGATGAGGTCTGAGGGGTGCAATGCTCAATTTTCAACAATAGTAGATATCTATGATAAGGGTGAGAGAGAATGTACGCAGTTCTTTTGAGCATGTGACTTCTCTTGTCGGTTCAAGACGTCGCATTTCGTATTTATTTACTCAAAAATAGAAGAAATTTTCATGAAAATTTTCACTCTCAAGGAAAAAGGATACTCCTTCCGCAGAAACAAAATCTGATTTATTTTATCTAACCACATAATAAAAGATCTATGAGCCTTTGAATTGAAGCACGCATTCATTTCGATGAGAACTGTCTTGAATTTATGTATGTTTCAAAAATATTTTCGGTGTGGCATCCTTATAGACAGAATTTTTTTTCTTCCCATAGTCTTGGATTATCATTCCAACTCGTAAAGTCAAATAAGATACACATCAATTTAATCAGTGAATTTTCTACAGAGACAAAGGCAAACATGTAGACTAAATTCCACCGCTCATTTCCCGTTCAAATCTCACTCTTCGCCTTAATGATTTCGATCGGAGATCCCAATTACTTTCGCATCATAATCAATCATGGGAGGTTTCAATTTGTTGAGCTTTCCCCCTCTTATTCTCGTTATCGAAAGCTCTTTTTTTCCTGGAACCGTTATAATTGCCTTAAACCGAGGTTATTTCACCTCCATTCTCGAATTTTCGGTGTGATTTGATTGATTGCAGTGTATTTTCCTTCACAGGTAAGACAAGTGAACAATTTTTTAGATGATGGAAGTTCCAACTGCTTGATAAGCAACGATCATCGAGGGATTTGTGAGACAAAGAAAGATTGGGGATACTAACATGAGATCAACGAAAAGAGATTATTTCGAGGCTAGAAGAGTTGGTTAGAGCGTTAGTTACTTATTAAACAGAGTACTGAATAAACTCAGGCTGATGAAATAGAAAGATAGATACACCATCAAAAAAAACATTATTGAACAGTTGTGATAATGTAAGTTGCAATAATTTACTGGAATCCTCCAAACTCCGAACAACCAATTTATTACTACTACACCACTCAGTGTGAAAAATGAACTAAAAACGATAATATATACCGAATATACTAGGAATAGGTATACAAAAAACTCATATTTTCATCATTACTAGGTTTTCATTTTGATATTAATGAAGGATTGACAAAATAGGAGGTGTTAAAACCTACAATAATTCCCAATTAATTTTCCTCAGATAAAACTGATGAAGATGCTTGTTCACTACCTTCTTTCCGAAGTCAATAAGCTTCAAGACAAAATAGCTCCATCATATCGGAATGAGTAATTTCACGATATTAACTAAATTAGTCTACCGAAAGATTTCCTTGTACAGCTGAGGGGACTCGACAAGGTGAGCAGTTAATTAAGGAATTGCATTAATTATGAGGAAAACTTGAACTCGTCGAACGACTTGGAAAAGTGGGAACTTTCAATATCGAGTTTAGCAGGAGGGAAATATGGATTAATAATTCAGGCAAATTTCTGCTTGTTTGGGACTGTTGAAGGTTATCTATTTTACGAGCGAGGTATATAGATCCAACTCAAACAATATTTCAATAGAGGGTAAAAATAAACAATTCGAATTAAATGCACCTATTGAAATTTTTTCTTATCATTTTTTGTAGGTTAGGAGTGAAACTTCACGACAGTGTAGCTAACATAGTAAAGAAACTAGATATAGAAATATTAGAACCGAAATCATTACTGAAAAAGAATTATTCGTTCTACTCACGCTTTGAGTACTGTTCTTTCTCCATCTGTTTTTGAGCTTATTTCAGTTCGTTCATTCATTCATTTTCATGTCTCATTTGATGTAGGTCCCTGTTGGTCCACGCACCGTCATCATCATCAATGACAGGGTGAACAATTCTCTGCGGAGACCACTTCTCTAACTCCCAAACTGGATCCATTAAGTTTGGCAAGTCTTCCTGCACATTTTCCTTAATCTTGTTACTAATTTTCACTTCAAATTAAGTGAACAGGATTCGACTGAGTAGGAACCCATGTCTGCTATCAGGCTAGTTAGGTGTGGTTAGCAAGATGTTTCTTTTAAATTTCGTAAAAAGAGAGTTATGTAGATGACCTATTCATGTTCATATTCGAAATTAAATTGAAAATGTTCATCTGAACAATAAAGAATTACAAATTGAAGAAAAATTTCCATATGAAAAACTATGAAAAAGTCTCTTTAGATTCTTGTAATGAAAGTAATAAAAACCACTTGGGAGATGTCAAACAGGCATTGGCCATTCAGGGTGTTTGACACATTGTACATGTGAAAAACTACTGCGAATTCATTTTAATTTCAAAATAGAGTGTCAACTAAGCCAATAATTTTCAGAGACTATTTGCGAAGAATCCAATGTTTTCGTCTTTCATCAACATGAAAGTGACATCTGGCTCACTGATTAAATTTATGAATTAAGTAATATAAAATCTGAAATATGCATTGGATAGTTGATAAAACTGATTTGAAACTGAGTATACTAAGCACTATTTCATTCAAAATTGAATTAGTTTTAGTTTTGATATCCTTCATTCAATATTATCATTCTTGAAGACCATTAAATTTATTTCATTTTGAGTCAGAAAAATAAGCTATCAAGAACGGGATTGATTTTGAAATCTGTCCCCGATTGAAACGTAGAAAGAAATGGTCAAAAAGTGCCATGAAAATGAGGTCTGTATGTATTCTTTCTCGGAATTAATTCCGACAAGAAAATGCTCTTTAGATTGGGAAAAAAGTCCAGAAATACTCTCAGAATTATTAGAAAAATACTTGTTAACTAAATAGAAAAAACAGCGTAGATGATCGTTATTTCACTAAAAAATTCTGCTTGAACATTGCACAGATCATTCAATGAATCAATGAAATCCGTGCAGTGATTCACGGATAAAGAACTCAAGAGAAGTGTTATGATTACCAGGAAAAATTCCAAATGCCTTTCGACGAAAATTAGCCAATTAGCCTATTATTGTTGCTGAAGTGAAACTTCTAATCATGAGTTTGAATTCACAGAATACAATTTGACCTGAGTAATATTGTTACATAATTTTGGCGCCCAACGTGGGGCCATGAAAAATGGTAATTCCTTAAAAGCTTTCCAATTTTCAATGTAATGGGTCGATTTTGAAAATCTGATGTACGGATCGCCTCGAAATTGCTTTGAATGAAGTCTATCAGGTATAATATCAGAAAGGATTTTACTGGAAAACCTTATACTCAACTCCCATTGTTGACATGAACCAAATTATAAAGCTAATAAGTGCTCTTCATCTACCCTTCGAAATGTCTTCTGCATATATTCTTTTCACAAAATGAAAATTATCCACTCATCCAAATCTCCCAATTCTTTCACTCAAACTAACAGCCAGCAAACCTCATTTTCGACAGAATGTGTTCCATGCAGTTACCGTTCCAATCCAACAGCCAGCGAACACAATCAAGACCGTTATTGCTCGGCCAATGTCTCGCCGTGTCCGATGGACACGTTTTCCAAAACAAATTGATGCGTTCAATATCGACAGTTCGGCGCACGTGTTTGTTCGGCCGCTGCACAAGATACACCCGGAATATGGGACAAGGTTCGAGCTGTTGTAATTGAGAATTGCGCAAACAATTTCAGGAATTTACCGATTCTTGGTTAATAGATCGGCTTTGACGGGATGCTCCGCTAGGCCATCAAAGCAAGAAGACATTTGCGGCTGTGGGCGAGCGATAACGGTATCATGAATTCCTCAACAGGCTGGAGGATCAGGGAATCGATACTAGACTAGATGGGTGTGTCTTTGTTGTTGAATTTTTTTCAATAGACCACTCTTCGGAGGCATCAGCAGAAACCTTCAGAGACCCTATTAGTTTCGTAGGTTTCTAATTCAATCTCTTGCTGTAGTACACTACAGATTGACGATGGTTTGTTCTTTGATGAATCAGTTGCGAAAAGTTCCTTCTAAGATATTTATATAGTAAATAATTGAAGATTTGTTATACTTACCATACACAAGGATTTTCCTTTCATGGTACTTAATTGATTCAATATTATTTTGCGATGTTCATTTCTGTATTCTTAATTTTATTTCCATTTAGATTAATGTGAATACTGTCTGATTATTTTGAATTATTTGTAACTTTAAAATTTGGTGAATGAAATTTTACTATTATCATTATTATTATTATTCATACAAGACCATCAATGGTCTACAGAGGGTGAGGAATTGCACAATTTTTTTCCTTGTCTGAAGTCAGGAGTTCTTGCATTTCTATAAAATTGAAAACAGGCAAAAAGCCATTGAGGAATACGTTCTTGAAATGTGTAGACCAACAGAACAAGGTTGAAAAATCACGATCTTCAGAGAGGTAACGAGAAAGGTTAAGCATCAGATATGAGAGAGGCTTGTTAAAATTCGGTCATGAGTGGTTGGTCTATTCTTTGGAAGAGTTGAAAAGATAATTGAATGAAAATCCTGCATTCCTCAAGAGCTAGTATGGGTGAAGTCTTTACGAGTATATAGGAGATCTGGGATCATATTTTCATTTCTGAATAGTCGATATATAGGTAGGTTGTTTTTTATTAGGGACAGAAATATTGAAGAACCAGTGAATCTCATCAGGGTGAAACTAGTTTTTGTGTGTTTGTTCGTCCTCTATGGACTCAGGAACCAGATGACCCATTTTGATGGAACTTTCACTATAATGTAGAGGATTCATTTTGGGAGGCTTTCATGAAGGGTTCATTTCTATATCACAAGAAAATGAGAAAAATATCAACTTTCCATGAGAAAGTCGGTAATTAACCCGGTTTTTTCAGGCTTTTACGGACGACGCTGGGTAAACTATGAGAGATAGAGAAACATGGTCAGGGATAAAATTGTAGTGCTCAAAAAGTTCTATAAGAAAATTTGCGAAGGCATATGTCTCACTGCTAAGGACAACCCACAATAACCATCATTCATTTTCAGTTCAATTCAGAATAATATTCAAAATGAAGAGAGCTTCGACTGACATGGAATGAATTCATATAAAAATGAATGTGGGCATTTATATCTGTGGCATTTATTTTTGATCAGAAGTGATTTTTTCAGTATAGTTTTCTAATGGATACTCCAAAAGTTACCGCAGGATGAATGAATGCGAATTTGATTAAGAAATTATTGAATCTACTCGAGATCGCTTTGTCACGTAGTCACGCGTCTGTTTTTTTCTTGGATACGAGGTTATGAATGTGGGGTTGCGGATCTATCAGTACCGTTTTAAATTTGAATATGACAGTTTGAGCTAGTAACATCTATATTTAACGACAGTTACGATTTGTATAATTTCCTGATACTTGCTTATGAATTTGTGTAATTTTCTGGATACATGGCCAATACTATTTCTCACAATGTGAGTTTTTCTTTCCTTCGTACGTAACACAATCTTTCATATTTCAGATACCTTAATTTAATAAATTTGGAACTCTGTTGCAGCAAATAAATGAAATAGGAAAATATTTGTAGTATTTTATGATTCACCTCAATCATCCATGCATTTCATGAGTTTATCCCCTCAAAATATTTTGTAATGAACAAATGAATATATCTTTTTTCTCTCCGTTTTTCCAAAACGATTCGTTATTTGATTAGGATTGAAAAAATACTGAAGATCATTGGAATATTCTTCACATCAAGACCCAATAATATATTTTAAAAATTTGGAGGCGATGGAAATTTCATTGAATCGAAAGTTCATTGCACCAAAGGGTCATTCATTCAAAAAAGACGCACACACTCTCGTGATTGGTAAGAGTACTATTGTCGTTCTAACAGTTTATGGTGCATTGAGGTGGGATGGAATTTTGCAAGATATTACGCAACTGTCATCACAAAATGCGTTGATATAATTGCATTAACCGAGAAAAATTATATGTGATATTTCAATTCATTCCAACAAAATAACTTGGGTTTGTTGTAATCATAAGCTGTCGAAATTGCTTCCTCTTATTATAATTCCTTCGTAAGAAACAGATTAACAATAAGTTTTCAAGTATTTCAATCATTTAAGAAGATGTCACATTTGACTCTACTAAATAGAATTACATTGATTTATTTTTCGCGTACATTTCTGATTAGTTTCTTCATTGATTTTACTTTTGTTATTGGAAATAATAAGTTTGATGTATACTGAAATTCATTATGCACCTCGATGCAGACTTCGCAAACGGTTAGATAGAGATGACATACTATTGGACTCCGTCTGGATGGTCAAAGAGGACAAAGTGAGCGTGATTTTCGGAAGAGTTTTCGATAGAATTAATTCTCGATGGAGTGATGCGTACACCAAAAACAAATGGAAATGGCCTATTGAAAATCATTCGAAACGCTCTAGTATTGTCTTTAAAAACTTCTAGAAAATATGATGAATAGGTAATCATTGTATTCGTTCTCAAGGTAACTCGAGTGAAGTAGGTCTTCATCATGGAGCGCATCGATGTTGTTGCGAAAATAATGATGCCAAATAATGAGGAATGACAAAATGTAGCTTTTTTATTGACACAGTTCTCCACGAATTCATGAACTCCCATTCTCTGAACACAATCTACGCGATGGTTCAAAAGGATTTGTCCCTCGTTGTGTTCTCGCAATTCGAGGACTGCCATTGTCCATTCCGTAAAAAATTGCCATTGTCCTGCGACCCTAGCCCCATTGAAGAAAGAATCCATAATGAGAAGACCAGATGAATTAAAATTCAACGAAACACCTGCAAAAAATAACGCTCTGACGTTGTTTTATTGTCTTCACACCCCGTAGCTACTCTGAGCGAATGCGAGATGGACTGGAAGGTCTCAATTTTTGTGTGTAAACTCTGGCTACTTGAAACGTCCGAGTATCGTTTGTTTGGGGAGACAATAGGAGAGGAGGAAACGGAGCAAAAATACTAGGAATGTGAGGAGAAGAAGTTTGCCCCTCATTGTTCAACTACATATGCTTTCTGTATTCAATATCGGAACGGATGTTTTTCTTGGAACTTTTGTCTGAAGATTTATGTTGATATAAGAAGGACGAAGGCTTTGTGTTTGGTATATTTATGTATTTATTCCTGTAGGATGCAATCTGATGGAAAATAAGGAAAGGAAAATATTGTCTCTCAATTAACCAATCCGATGGAATGTGAGAGGGTATATTGAGTCCGGCAGTTCTAGTATCATTTCAATTGTAAAAGATTGTAATGAATCTAATTTTATTTTCCTTTCAGAATCATTTCCGAGTAATTTTCATTATTTTGGATCCTTGAATAATATTTTTTTGAAGAACTATAAAAAGTCATCAGTGCCTATTCAACGTTATTTCCATCCGAAAAATACCAAAAAAATTATCATAAAACAATAGGATCTCAGGTAAAGACAGACGTTTTCTTCTTGAGACATTGAGATTTTGAACGCGTTTTTGGAAATCAAACATTCCAGATTTTCATGACTGCACATGATTTCTTTTCACTTTCTTCTTAGAGGTTTCAAATGGCAAGATTCCTTTCCTCATTAATTAAATTACCATTTTTCTTTTGAACGACTACGTCATTTGACTTAGTCGTTTGTTTATTCGAAAGTGCCCATAGAATAATTTGTACTTGTGTGTACTGTAATGATTCTTACACATTCCTTTTTCTTATAACAAATTTTTGAATCAAATCAAAAGTTAATTCTATCTCAGCTCTGATAGTCTTTGAAGAGTTCAAGAAAGAAAGATTCAGATATATCAATTTGAATAATTTCGATTATTATTGATTTTCTGAAATCGACAAATGGTTCAATGAATTGAAAATTTCATGGTTATTCTATTAGTTTATATCCCAGGCACAATGAACCTTCGTTAATACTTATTTAATTTTTCATTTCTGCTACTGTTTTCTTCTTCAATCTCGATCCTTTTTTCCTGAGTTTCTGGTATGCAATATTTTCATTTTCTAAGTTTCAATATTAATTTCTCACTTATGATTCTTGATTTATAATATATTCTTTCAATAATAAAACCACACTTGTACTCAATCTTTTTCAATTTTCCGTTTCTCCTCATCAAATTTTTTTGAAACGTTTTTTTTTCCATTTCCATTCATCTCCCACTCCAATTTTCATCTTGTCTCATAGTTTTCAATTTTCAATCCATACACTCCTTTGATTTCGCTTATCGCCTTATATATTTCATAGAATCTATACATTTTCAACTTGAAATCTTTGAAAAATTTTCAAACAACTTGGATCAATTTAAATTTTGAAAACTTTTGTTTGAATTCAACATATGAATTCCAACTCTGATCATTTTTACTATAAATATCCTTAATGATTATAAAATTCCGAAAGTTCCCCATTTTATATTCATGTACATATTTTTCATAGCCGTGTTTTCAACTCGGAATTTATTTATTTTCTCGAATTTTATTCGAATGAATGAAAAAACTATACGATCATCTAGAAACTCATTGATCTTTTTGTGAATGATTTATTTATTCATTAACGACCTTTTTTTACAAAATAGTAGAACTCTCGAGAGGCGAATTAGCCTACGGCTACTCTTACACTTAACCTCTATGATCGAATGAAAACATTTATTGAAAAGGTTTCTTTTTCTTTGCATTATTGATTTTTCATTGTTTATTACTGCCAGGAAATGTAACAAAATCTTCCGAAGTTATTTGTCACTACTTTATGAAAAATGTGACTTATCTTCAATGATAATCAGTGTGAATTCTTCATGAGGTCCATTCAGAAGTTCCTCTGTGAAATTCGAACAATCGAGTCATTATGACCTGTCAATCACGTGTGGATAGTGTTAGAATGAAAACAAGATAATTCAACGTCCAATTTAATCAACCATCCATCAACATACAAATTCAATATTGCATTAAAATTTTTACAAAATTTCCTTAAATATTCACTATAATAATTGCCATTCAGTCGATCACAATAGGGCATTGTCCCTTTTGATAAATTTCATTTAACACAAATTCTGAACATTCACTTACGTAAACAGGTAGAATAATATCATAACTAAATTCAAGACGGCCATATTGTAGCTGACGGCTGAGTTCTGCATGACTGAAAAAAAAGGTTGGTATGAAGATTTATCAAGACAGTTCATTAATTTTGTCGATAAAGAATTTGTGAATCATGTGGGTAGGTTTAGATACTAGAAAGTTTTGAACTTCTTTCTCTTCTATTTTCTTGTATGCTAAATTGGATTGTGAGCAACTATTTACACAATTGCCTACAGCTGTAATATAAAGCCACATAGTGAAGAATGATTTCATGAATATTTATCAGGTGAAATTGAATGTGTCCTATTAAAATTCAAGAGTGAATGTGAATAAATGATCCATAATAATTTCTGAAGAAAAATCTATCTGTGAATTGTTCCAATATTTTTTGTTCTCCGCTCCTTCTGACACATTTCTCAATGAAGCATTGAAAAAATTTTTGTCCCCTAATCTACAAGACATCGAGCAGAATAATCCAGGCAATTATTCGGGAGAGAAATATGCTCGAACATAAGCCAATTTCATACGAAATCCGCAGAATACACCTTCGGATGATAAAATAGGCTATGTATCAACCTAAATCTCAGGTTATGTAAAGTGTCCATTTTTTTTCAATACGTTCAGGGCCACACAACGGGGCTGTATTTTCCTGTAACAGGACGCTTTATATCTCGTAGGAATAAATCAAAACGCTTACCTCGGGCTGGGATAGGATCGTTGACATTATAGAGGTTGAGCTCAGCAGATTGCTGATATAAATTTCCAATTTCTGCAACGCACTTTAAAGTGAGTCGGTTCTGTTGGAAATGAGATGGAAACAAGGGCAGTTCTAGATAATTTTCACTGTGGAACAGGTCGCCGGCACCTATTTTTCTAGTCACACATTTCTCGCAGACCTGAAAGTGAAAATGAAAAATTAGCTTCAGTTTGACTTGAAAATATTCATCTGATGCCATGAATTTTCTGTTAAATTATCAACATGAATACTCTTTGGTACTTTCAACCTTCACAATACTGCTATAATCGTATTAATGACAATTCGAGAACGATTCTATGGTTATCATTGTAAGGGCATCACGTCTAAACAACTGAACTAAATTGGATGATTCATTTTTTGTTGTATTTGTTGAAATCAGGAGAAGGTTTTAGTATTATAATATTTCAAGAAAATTGAGTGAGAAAAAAATAAAAAGGCTCTCTCTTTCACTGAAATCATAGAGTGGAATTTGTTAAGATTTTGACACTCAGACAAAACATTGAACAGAGTTTCTGATAGTTAATTTAGTCGTGTCAATAAAAAATTCAGAATATTACTATTAATCAAATAACTATTAAGTCAACGAACAGTTACATCAATTCCACAATTGAAAACAATCTGAAAGAACATCTGACCGATGGGGAAAAATGTAAATTTCATGGAAAACATCCCCTGAACACATTGAAAATCAATGTCATAATGAAGGATTCACAAAAGAAGATTTTGAATAACATTCCAACTCATTAAATTTCCAGAATAGCCAACTTAAGTTTTCCCGAAGAAAAGAGTAGGGAGGATACAATAAAAACCGATAGTATCTAAGGTTATTTGAACTCGTAGCATGAACCACAGTCGGAATCATTATTTCCTCAATAATAAACTTAGGTGCTCCCTAAATAATCCCTTTTGTAAAATGCGGAACAGTGAATCATTATTCAGTCTGTATACGAATTGAAGATGTGATGTCCACTACCAATGAGGGTCTTCATTCAATTCTCCTCTTGTTGGGGAAATGGGATCTGAAGACCAATGATTGTTCGCTGAAGAAAAAGCATAGAAGAGAAAAATAACAATGCTTTGTATTAAACGCTATTGAGAAAGGAATGAATTGATGAGCATAGCATAATGGACATAGATATTTCCGAAGAGGGCTGAAGTTTTTCCATTGTGATGAAAATGTTCACTCAGAGCAATTAAAACTTATCGAAAACTCTGATAATATGTTCGATGATTATAATATTTGTTGCGAACTGCAGCTACTCGATGCCTCGATAATTACTGAATTCATTACACCCCTGTCGAAGTTAGCACGAAGATAATTGCAATTTTAACTTCATTAAAATGCACAAATGAAATTTTTGTCATGCAAGGATGGTTGTGGAATCTGTCATCTGAAAATCGGGGTTTATATGATATTATTACTGACTAGTATAACCACAGTCGGCCATTCTACGGAACATTATTTGGAAACAATTCAATAGTGACATTACCACACATGGTTTGTAAACAACAACTCTGTTTATGATGTCGAAGTTGCAGTTTGAATTTATGGTAGTAGCTTCACCAGAAGTTGCTGAAACAAATGTCATCGACATATCCTCAATTTGTACAGAAGATGGAGAAAGATATGTATTGCCAGAAGAATTAAGTTATGTAGGAAATCATGTAGAATTGAGAAAAACAAACAATTTCGCGGAACTAAATAATTCATTGGAGTGAAGCAATCAGATCAGGGAAGGTGTTTATTACAATGACAAAGGAGTTCGAAGAGACATATATAGATGAAGATGGAAATCTACAATTTGGAGATCAATATTTAGAGGAATTGAAAGAAGAGAATGAAAACAAAACACATGATCACATTCTAAAAAAGATATTATAAAAACTGATAGAAACAACACAAAATAAAGGTTAAAAAAAAACTTTAAGCAGATATCAAAAAAATTTTTGGTAGGAAATTTTCAAGCAAAACCACTAATGCTGAACAGTGGATAAAAAGCTTTGAAAAAAATGCTCCAGATTTCAGATAGATAAAAGGAAAGATGAAATTGAATTATTGAAATTATTTTTGGACAAACCAAGTTTAGATTGGCACTCTTCTACACTCATTAGATTGACAGTAAATGCTGTTTGGTTAGAATGAAAAAAAAAGATTTTTAGAATGCTTCACAGATATTGGATGGAATTATTTTACTTAATCACTATCATTTAAATATCGAGAGGGTTCGCTAAGTAACTTCTGATAGATTTCAATAAGGATATGGATATTAAGTCACTTATAGCATTATTAGCAGTTGGGTTACCAGAATTTATATGGAACAAAATTAATAAGTCAGAATTAAAAGAAACAGACCTATTGAATGAATTGAGACAACTCGAAATTCTAGTGAAAACAATAATTTTCAAAGAAAATTCACATCAGACTCTCAAAAAAATGAAGAAAGGAAACCTTGTAAGACTTTTGAAAATCTTGGTTCTTGATGAGGAAAGAAAATAGGGAAGAAACCACCACAACTAAGAAGGTGAATAACAATTCTATTATGGATGTAGAAATTTATGAAGAAACAAAAAACGAATAATCACACCACTAATTAAATTAGACTTTGCATTAAAATTTAGATGAACATGGCATAATTTATGAACAATGTAAAAATAAAATAAAGATAGTATTTTCAGAGAAATTGAGTATTGAATCGATAAGAAATACACATATAGATTGGTATCATATTGGCATAAATCAACTGATGAACAGAAAATGCCCATATTATCCTTCAAAAAGATCAATAGAAAACATTGAAAAATATGCAAAACATGCAATATCTGTAAAAGAAATAAATCTAGAGGTCAGACAAAGTATGGGTTGATGTCTCAATTAGGAACAGCAAAAAGCGTTGGTCAAAGATCAACGAAAAGATTCCCCCATCTTTCAGTTAATCACAATACAAAATAAGCATTTATACGTACTTCAAAGACTGCTACAAACGATTTAATGAAGATAGTTCAAAACATACTAGAAGTGGACAAGATTGATACAATCTTAATAGATCAATATCCAGGGCTACACTCTAAAGAATTCAGAAATGTTTAAGAGGGGAAAAATATCAAACTTATCCTCACAGCCTTGAATGCACCTTTCTCGAATGGCCTGAATGAAAGATTAAACCAAACAAAAGTCAATAAAATAAGATGCAGAATCAATGAATCTACAGAAAAGAAAGCTTGGACGACAATAGCAAGAGGATGTGTTGATAAATATAACATAACAGAACACTCAATAACAGATTTTACACCAAAATATTTATTAGATAGGACAAAAACAAATATGAATTCAGTATAGGGGAAGTAGATTGAACAGAAAAAAATTGATAAACTCAAGACCAGAGCTTTCAGAATAATAGAGAAAATATCAAGCACTATATTTAGGATTAAAACAGGAAGAAAAACGAAAAAACAAGACTATTCCACATAACAAAATTAATACCAGAATAATCAAAAGCGAATAAAAATTCCCATGAGAATTTTCTCGGGTGAGGGCGGAGATGTATATATGGGTGGCCAGCAAAAATCTTGTCGTAAATGAAGTTTTCCGAGCCTAGAAATGCCTGAGTTCTTGTTTTCTCAAAGTAAGTATTTGAACTTCCATTTCTTTTGAAGTAAACTCTACGTCCATTCGATGAAGAAGTGGGACATTTGAACTAACAACTAAGCTCCTTCATAATGGAAAATTCGAGCTAGACACATTCATCGGCAGCATGAATCGGCAGTAAAAAAGTTTTCCCGACATATCAACTATCCAAACGATGCTTAACCCCGACATGAAAATGAAAACAACCGCCGATTCGTGAGCGATATTCGCCGACCTTTCCAGGGTTGATTGAGCGTGAGCGTGTTTTCCCGCAGAAAAACTCCAATCAAGCGTGCATTCCAAGGCCGGAACGGAAGTATCCGAATCGAGTTTTTCCAAATTGCGCGATACTGCCGGCGAAATAAGAAAAGCGCGGCAGCGGATAGACTCGAAATCGAGCGAGAACATAAATTTTGATTAAACGCTCCCACGGAAAACGAAGAACGCAAACAAATCGGTGGCGGTCGATCGCGACCGATTGTCTGGAAAATTCGATAATCGGTTTTTGCTCCGTATATATATTTTTTCCGATATAGATTACATCATAATGGAGTTTCTGGCGTGCTGGATACAGGAAAATTTGGAAGATGAAATTTGGGGACGCATTCATCGGACTGAAGTACCGTCAATCGACGATTATTCGGGGAGAAAGTAATCGATTCTCGGGAGGCGATTACTAACCAGTTTTCACTGGATACCCGATAAATCTGATAAACTATCTGACAAAGAAACTGCAACAACCAGAAGGAATTGTTTAAATTTTGAAAAAAATCGTGAAGGTTCTTTCAAGTAAACAGTTTTTGTTACTCGAATATTCTAGTCGTTTTTTTGAAATTTTACAACAAACCTGCATTTGAGGAAATCCAAAGTCGATGTTTAGTTGTTTTTAAATTGCCTAGAGCATTGCCAGCTAAGTGAATTTGAAACAGGTCGATTTATTGGTCTACGAAAGGCGGAGTTGTCATTTAGTATTGAAAATTGAGCATTGCACTCCTCAGTCCCCATCCCCAGCTACGCCTATGTTTGGATCGCAGCTCCACGCCAACTCCAATGCTACAGCTCTATGGTCGGCTGATTGACTGCTCACGTCAAGTTAGTCTCCTCTATGTGCTAATCAGCTGACAGATTAACTCATGTTCATTTGTTGAATCAATCAATCGTTCTCTTTTGTAATCCAGCTTTGCCTGTGCTTCTCTTGTGAATTAGAATTTTCAAAAAGTCACCTCGCCTAATAACTGATCATCTCGTTAATTTCTTGCAGTAACTGATTCTCAGAATCCTTAATTGTTGCATATTCCATGTTATTTTTCTGCTTTTCATGAAGTTTGAAACTTTGTCCACGTTTCAGATCATGAAAATCTATAAAAATCTCTATCACATTGAACTAATGTATTTAACCCCTCTAAGATATGTATTTTGGTATATTTTTGCAGTTCTCATAAATTTTTCAGGTATCTCTAGACTCCTCACATGGAAATGATTATTTGCTCCAAGAATGGTTATTCTCTGTGGTAATAAATACTGATTTGTTATATTATCATGTTCATCCCATTATCTTAATCGATTCATCTCATTTCTCAACTACTCACTTCTCAAAATACTTGCTAGTTATTGTTCTCGAGTTTCAGATGAATGAAAATCTTCAAACGCAAAGGTGAATCATAGAATCAGTCTTCTCTCTCAATAAAACCAAGTGAACTTCTTTGAAGTATTTGAACGATCAAGTAGTTTGAACGTTGAATCTGATTGACAGTCTCAGTCCCTGCTTCATCTTGAGCGGTCTCCTCAAATATTGATAAAACCATTCAGCTGTATGATCTCCCCATTATACAAAAGAAATGCTCAATTTCATTCATCTGAGGCACTTAGCAAGTAAGATCTCAAGCCTTTTGCCCTTTCAAAACTAACGGGTTGGTGGTTTTTAATTCATACATAGAACTCTCATGTTACAATCCTCATAATTGTCAATTGTAGCCTTTTTTTTCTGATGAACACTATAGACCAACGTTATAGATCATAATCATGATATTCTCACATTTGTGATAATCTCAATGAATAACAGACTCAGACTATTAAGCTTTCAATACACGTATCTCTTCTAAGGCCTGATCGCACTTTCATTACAACTCAGTCTACTCTAATAATTCATTATTCAACCTTCTGTTTTTCTGATGAAATACAGAGGCTCTCGCAATTCATTTCAATTGCTTCATCTCTGTAAACCCTATGTTTAATTTCGAATTAATGAAATCATCTCAAAGTCTAAGTCTGATTTCATCTGACCCCTCATTTTGAACATCTCTAGATTACCTCTGTTTTTAGTTGAATAATTCACTCTAACTTCATTCCAATATTTCAGTAAATGCCCGACCACCTAGTTCAAGATGTAGCCAATTTATCAGTGCATAAAGCTTATAATCATTTTTCATATGAAATTCGCTTGATTATATGGAATTCAAGAACTTAGTTGAGAACTTATTGCTGGAAAAATGTTTCTGATAGAGTAAACGATTACTCTGATGATTGTACTTTTTGATTAAGACTTATCTAATACATGTATGAACATGTCTTGGATCAATATATATTGCTAATATCATCGAATAGTTTCATCATTATTATAGTGAAACCTCCTAAAACATTTTCAGTTTTCCTCATTTCGTGGTGATGACCTTTTATCATGTATGATCACGATGTAAAACATGATGATGCTTCTGAAACCGATTTCAAACCAAACAAACATTACATCAATAATCCATAGGATACAAGATGCTTCTCTGTAATGACGATAAAATATCGAACTATCTCAATTATAAAGTTTCACGCCAGATAACGCCTAAGTGGCCACAAAACTGAGCATGTGCTCGTTGGGGATTTATTCAGTTTTTCGGCCAATTTAAGAAGCTGCAGTGCGCAATGAGGCTCCATGCCAATTCATGTTTTAATTAACATTAAAAGGCAGTTGTACGAGTAGTCTTCCTGATGAAATTGAAGAACGTAACTTCAGAGAATGAATCAGCCGAATTGCATATTCCTTTATATGCGTTATCCAATTATCTTTCGAGAAAGCAGAACTACTAAGGAATTATCAGAGACGGCTCAGGAGGGAAACAAAATTAAAAAATTCATTTCTCACAATATTGTATAGAGAGAAACAAAGTTACTATACATGTATTCCAGGCGGAATCAGTTAAAGAAAGTCAAATAATGGGTTGGCTTCAAGTCAAATTTTTCACTGATTTGTGAGGAGCTAACAATATCATAATTTGGGACAAAAATGTCTAATTAGAATTATAATGATGATAGAAAACATCCAGGGAATCATCAATCATAGTTACCAGACACATGTATAGAAAATAAAAGAAGTGAGTATTTCAGTCATTTTTGTATATTTCTCTTTAATTCTTTCTGTCAGTCTATTCATCTTTTTGTTAACATATTTCAATCAAAAAGTCTACTATAGGTCCCATTACTAAGACTTCAGTGTCTGCAACTGCCAAAGGAAGTGAAAATTTTGTTGTGGTTTCAATTAGGGTAATATTAGGTGAATATGTATAGGATATGCTCTTAAACGTTGAAGAGAACTTTAAAATTTCTAAGACGCTTACACTGTATGTCTTGGGGATTCTCCAACTACTTTTTGCTGCAATTTAGAGCATCAACCCTTGATCTTAGGTTTCATGATTTTCAGAATTTCGGCCAAGGAATGTTAAGTCTCGAATATTGTGCTAATGAAAGAACTGAATCACTCACCTGCACACCCTTCAGATAGAATGTCAAAGTAGAAGCTGGTCTAGATGGCGGTGAACTGCAATTAGCTCTGAGCACGTCTCCACTATCGTAAAAAGTCCTCTCAGTCGTTAGAGTCGGGGGATTAGACGGAAGCACTAAAACAGAAAAGTGGAGGATTTTAAAGCTTTTTAACGAGCAATTGATTGATTGCGAGCATTCACCACTGAACAGAAATGCGAAGCTCTAAGTGAGGTGCATTGAATACTGGAGGGCATTCAAATTGAGCAACTCTTTTTGTTCGAACTAGCATGCAAAAAATTTATTTTTCCACCTAAGGCCATAAAAGGTCCACTTTGTTATGGAAATTCAGTATTTGCGGAAGTGATGTGTAACAGTTATGAATGTGTCTTCTGGCAATAACACACATCCAAACTGACATATGGAAATTCATAACTGATTATACCAATCTATTTTCAGTCTCCATCTGATTTGTTAACTCGCCTATATTTTTCATCACCTTATCTTATAAACGTAAAATGAATCATCTTTTTCAGCCAAATAGCATGTTTGAATAGTGTGATTAAATAGGTTTTTCTTGGAACATTGTTTTCTGATTTCAAAACCATATTGAGATCCCAAATTCTTGTTCATATAATTTTATTTATATTTTTTTCTACAATATATTTCGTAAGAGCAGACATACTTCAGGTGGGTTTCACGAAACTTTGATGG
Organism: Hippodamia convergens; assembly: GCA_038502775.1. NCBI lineage: Eukaryota > Metazoa > Arthropoda > Insecta > Coleoptera > Coccinellidae > Hippodamia > Hippodamia convergens. The sequence goes on along the minus strand of CM076607.1, from coordinate 15,195,437 downwards.
TGCGATCAAAAAACCCTCCGTCAATTTGAACTTATTGAATCCTACGTTTTGAAATGTTAACGAATCAATTAATTTGACGGTGCAATTAAAGTTTTGTGATACCGTCTTAAAATTGCTTAACATTCTGTTTTTTATTCCTCAGCTTCTCATGCTTTCAATGAAGTCAGCAATATATAGAAGACCTGAAAATAGCAGTCCACTCAACCACTGAAGTAATATCTAGCCCAAAACTCCAACGTTAGTTATATTGGATCAACTCATATATAGGGATCATATTTCATCATTAAGATTCTTTCTCTTATTTAAATCGAGTTGTGTTCATTGTCTCCATTTTTGATATTGTATCTTTAGATGATGAATTTATTTTATTTCTCCGATTCTTCGAAGCTACCTCTTGTTGAAAATTCAGAGTTGAATCGTTAAATCTGAAACTTTCTTCGTTTTGCAGAGTTTTTCCTGTTTTTGCTGAATCCAGACTTTTTGTGATCAATATAATGATGATACCTGGAAAGATTATCATTTCTTAATTGTGCTTTATAATTCTGTTAACTTGTATTTTTCGGGAGAATTGTAATGTTAGCCGGTTGATTTGCCTGAAATGAGTCCTAAGAATCTCTTCTATTTAAAAGTTTGCTTCAGTTTGAAGCATCAAATATTCTTTTTTTCTATAATTATCTCGAATTTGCTATTCAATGTCGATTTCGTGTTGTTCGATTTCCCATTGAGAATCTTTGAATACCACAATTCAATACAACAAAGTACAGATTCAGGACAACTGGGAGAAACTTCCCTGTTATCGACTTAATTCTTCGGCATCTGAATTTCTGGAGAGGCTCAAGATTCATCTGCTTTTCATAAAATCGACTCCCACAAGAACGCTTCGATGCTATCCACGCAGAGTTTTTGTCGTGGGAGGAAGTATCTGGGGCTCAGAGCCCAAATAATCGATTTGAGGCTGAAACAAGGTCGCATAATCGAATTAAATGTGAAAATGTCGGAATATTAACTGCATCTGCAGTTGTCGTTGATGAATCGGTCTGTTTGCGAACTAATTCAGTTCATGTCGTGTTAGCATTCTTGAGTTATTTGCATACAATGTACACAATCATACGAATTTCGATCAGAAAGTATATAAAAAATTTCTGGAAGAATAAATCACATGTGAACAATGCGGTTATTTCTTGATTTAATATGCAATAACATGAAAATAATGTGAGGAATTCAGGAAATGAACTGAAAATGCATAGTATATAAAATTTCTTCACTTTGAATATTTCAATTAGGAACATCATGAAATCGTCTATGCTGTATTTGTGAAAATTGGTCAATTCGACTCCTTGAATGCATTGTGGAAAAGTTCCTCGACTTGCTTGAGAGTAGTGTCCGGTGGTTTGGCTTTCTCAATTTTTGGTTGTGAAACAGGTGGGTATTTCACCATTGAAATTTGATTCATGTCAATATCAATAATTAACCAGAATCCATACTCTTGCCATCCTTGCTGACGTTTGACTCACCAAAGATTTAATCTTTTTCAAATATATTTTGTATTTCAGATACACATAATCAAATTTCTCTTCGAATAACTCTGATCAAATCAATATAACATCTGCAAGAAAATTAAAATTAAAACTCTCCACGAAAAAAATTTACACCATCCCATCCGCTGTCACCATTGTAATAATTGCCATTAGAAATCTACAGAAGACAAGTTTTCTGCTGACGAAAGGTTTGATATTACTCTGGTATGAAATTTGGCAGATAAATGAAAAGGGCTTTGTAGAATACCCCTGTTTATAATGTGAAAGAATTTCTTACCTGCTCTCTCTTTTTATATGATTAATGGGTCAAAACCTAATGTTTGTTCTTAATGTAATTGTAATATTATTCCTTCCCTTATTTTTCACTTCAGCGAACATATTGAAGGAGTCGTGCCACTGATGTAGCCAATTTACTAGATTTTTCTGAATTCATTCACAAGTTTGAGTAAGTTAATTTCGCTACTCTTTCATCCTCACTTCAAATTATGATTTACTTCATAGTAACCGCGTCATTCTGTCACCTGTGAAGTGTAATTCTCAATCTGCCATTCACCTTTTATTCAAATCAATCCAGTTTTCTCCGTACAACGTCGATTATTCTTAGATCCAGGGTCAGGATCGTTAGCTTCTGTATCCCCCTGTTGTTGATTCAGCGTGGTTGGGAGAGGAATCAACAAAATGCTCTTTTCGTACGCCGTTGTTTCGTTTGAGGTCTCTAACTCATACATACTCGTATTTACCCGTCACAAAGCAACTTTCATGAGACTCACTGGAAACCTTACCTTTCCTTTTCCAGTTCAACCTTTTCCCGCAAGTAAGAAACATTTCAAATGCTAGAGTACTAAAAAAATGTAGTTACCCATATCACCTCTGATATATCAACTTCTTACACATTGATAATGGTCAATATTGTAAAGTTTTTCACCGTGATAAATGCATCCAGAGGTTCGAAACACTTCACATGAAACATCAAATTCACTCATGTAAAACCAGTCGAGCTTTTATTTACCTTAAGTCGTATAGTTCAACCATGAATGGCCAACAGTCGCCTGAACACAAACTTTTAGGCAATGTATATGAATGAAACTCAAATAACGAAGGCTGTTTCATGGGCAGTTTCTGATTAATTCTCAAATTAGGGTAACTGCAATCTGCAGAATAGAACAATTTCTGTTTTGTGTAAATAAGAGTTAACATGAAATGAGTATGAGTGGTCTTCGAACGAGTTTTGTGTAATTCAATATCGGTTGGTTTAATTTTGTCGTGTATATATAAATGCTGTTCTTGTTAAGGTTCTTCTACCAGGACAAATGGGTCGATCAGCTATGATTTGAAACTAAAAATCAATGAAATCGTGAAAAATACACTCCTCGTCAATAAATTCCGGACAGGAAAAATTTTTGTCAAATTCAACACCCTATATCTTTTTTCGTGGTCCTCCGATTTTGTTGAAATTTTCACCAGGTATAGAATTTGGTCTTGTTATATTAAACTAAAATTTACTATGCGAAAATACCTGTAGTTCATCCGTTATACAGGGTAAAACAAAACCTTGTTTTATACCCTTCATTTCTAAACACCCTATGGTGAATTTGAGTCGGAAAATTTGATATCATTCAGTTTTAATTTGAAGTGTGACCCTTTCCTAACGAAACGTTTTTTTATTTACGTCAAATTCACCACAGGGTGTTTAGAAATGAAGGGTAAAAAACAAGGTTTTGTTTCACCCTGTATAACGGATGAACTACAGGTATTTTCGCAAATTAAATTTCAGGTTAATATAACAAGACCCGATACTAAACCTGGTGTAAATTTCAACAAAATCGGAGCACCACGAAAAAAAGATACAGGGTATTGAATTTGACAAAAATTTTGCCTGTCCGGAATTCATTGACGGGGAGTATATGAGGAAAATAGTATCCACGCAGTAGAATTGAAAAAAAAAATTAAATTAAAAAGAATAGTAATTATTTTACAACTTCTAAATTTTCTTTATAAATATATTGAGCAACGTTTCGTCAAAAAAAAAATAAAATGGGAGTTACACGAGGATCATCCAATACAATGGATTCTAGGATCTCCCCCAAATATTTACTTGAAAATTGAATATTCGCAATAACTATTAATGGTTAATTGATATTAAATCAAATGAAATCAATTAGCCTACTGCGATTCTAGAATCCCATTCACTCAAAAGTTGATTGGAAGTTTCACGATCAATCAGAACAATTAATAACATTTTTTAAATAATTGTGTGTGTTTACTTTCATTTTGAAGGCTGATGGATATTGTATAAAAACTAGAAGAAGTATAATTTCAAAACGTTGCTAAATAGAAATGGAAAAAGCTTTAGCTGGAAATTAATAGGTCTGATATTGCACAACTCATCATGTCTTCTAAAGAATGTTTTTCGTTTTCCATATCAATATTTTACCATTTTCAATGGCTATCCAATTAATAAATGAATAAAAAATCAATTGTTATCGATGAAAAGTTTTGCTAACATGAGACGCTATTTGCTACTAAATCCTCCTGAATATAATAACTAACAATACACACCTTAATATCCTCGTGCTCCTCAGGGGACAAACAAACTTCGCCCTGAAGGATTTTATCGGGAATCTAAGCTTGAAATTCGCAAATTACGAGCACATGCGGCACAAGCAACTGAACAGTTATCGATATAAGATCATAGTTACCAACAACTAGCATATCCGTTGAGACCACTCGGGTAGAAAAGCTCGGAGCATCTGTGGTCACTTCGCAACTAAAGTTTCCAGATAGGTTGAAGCCAACTTCCCTTAGGACCACCTGGCGTTCGTTCGAATGGACCAGCTGTGGGTGAATTCGAAAAGTGTTAGTTCATCCAGAAGCTCGAATTATTGCAGTGAAATTGAAAAAAACTCGATTGCATTTCCGGGCGTTTCAATAATTAAATTCAAAACTGTCATGAATTGAGAAATCCATCACAAAAACCCTCAAAACAAAGTTTTTACTTCGTCTTGAAAATTTTCAATTAGGAGTATATTATCTGAATCGAGGGAAATCATATTAGATTTGAGTCATTTAAATAGCATAAATATTTCAGATAGCACCTCTACCATGCAAGAATGTTTAATCACCAAAAGGAAACTTGAACATTAAATGTTCTCAAGCGAATAAAACCCCTCTGAAGGTGCGTTTAATACAACCTTTCATTCACAGTCGCTCTAATTAACACGCTTTCATCAGCTTGACCTGAATGTATGTAACGGCATCTTTTAACGTAATTGTCACTTATTTCGAAATATCTGATTATCTTGGAAATGCGAACACGTTTCAAGAAAACGTGACAATACAATTCTATTAAGAGTTTGCTCTAATGTACCATTTGAGATCCTCAGAATGAAAAGGGAGCAGTTGAGGGGACCAGCTCATTCACTAATTCGCTATTAAATTACCAACATTCTGATGTACAAAGAAATGACATTAGGAGAATTGTCAAATTCTCATCAGTGAGTTGAGAAATATTGAAGAACACACCCCAACGAGCGTTTTTTCTATCACTCTTGGAAAAAAAATGGAATATGAAACAACAACTAAAATGAGACTGGGGACAAACAAAGACATCAGAAAGTAGTAGAGAAAATTACGTATCTGTAAAGTAATAAAGCGAAAGAAAGAAGAAGAAAGTCACTTCATATGAAACAATTTCAAGCAACACAAAGGGAAAAAGATAGAGAAGTTCGATTGCATCACATTCTAGGTATAGGGCCTCACAATTCTTCATAAATAAAGCTGCAGACTAATTACATATGTAATATATTACAGATTCAAAAAAATAACAGAGGACGAGTGGAATGAGAAGAAATGAAAAGGATCTACTTTACTTTGTCTGCATATGAATGTTCAGATACTCTTATTTTTCGGAAAAACTAAAGTGAGAAAAAACCATTCGGAATCGAAGAAGAAATATAGTGTTAACTAGTAATAAATAAATACGTCTAGATTCTATATTTCACTGTTGAATTTCCACTGCCAGACAAGAAGAAAAAGTCAAGATGTTCTGAGAAGTAATACAAACTCCAACCTCACCAGAAAGAATTCCACCCCACATCCCCTCGAACGTAATGAAACCATGTTTATGATAAACTTGTCGGCAACGTCTCCACAGGAGGAATTGCATTTCCTCCACCTCTTCGACTCGTAATATGCAATTTACTCCAGTGCTAATATGTACTCTGCGTCATACTGTGAATTCCTGAACTGCTTTGACTCGCATTTTCTCCAGGAAATACGGAATCTAGCGAGCGGTGCGAATTTCCCTTGGCGGTTCCTAGTTGACGTGCACGCTTGAATTCGCGTATTAGAATTATTAACCTAATTGGTGTTAGAGGAGCCCGTAATGAAATCATTCTGGTTTTGTCTTGATGGCTCTGAAGATGAAGGATTAAGATCTACGTTGCTGATAATGTAGTTACTGTGGTTTCTTTTTGATCCATCAATCTGGACCTAGAACGAAGGAAGCAGCAAAACATGAAGCCCAAGCACCTATTCTTCTAAGTGGTCTCAGATGAGAGATGAATTCACTAGTAGTTCTCATGGAACTCCAGGTTTTTCATTTCAACTGTTGAAAATTGGGCGTCACACCGCTTTGACCTTATCTCCAGCAACGCCTATGGTTGAGTCACAGCGCCACGTCCACTCCAGCAAGTACGGCTCTATGGTCAGCTGATTGACTGCTCACGCCAAATAAACCTTCCTCTACTCTTAATGACTTAGGAATCCAACTCAGAGAAATCTGCGAAGGATTAGAGAACATTTCAAGATCATTCATTTTGAGTATGAACCGTCGTTGCCGAGCTGTAATTAACGCAAGAGGTGGAAATACCAAGTATAAAATCACTTATCAGCATTTCAGTATTTTGAAAATTGTTCATTTCTCTTCTTTCACATAAGATTCGGTGAAATCCTGAATTTTTCTTCCATTTAATGTGTCTTGTTTCGTTCATAACCTCCCCGAGAGAACATAAAAAATAAGTTACAAAGTCAATGTAGAGTTACCTTTCATTAAAATTGAGATTTCCAGAATGTGCGTTAATTTTTTTGCGCAGTGTTCTTTCGGATGATATTTTGTGGTCTTAGATTTGTTCAAGATTTATTCGAAGTAGATAGAACAAGTGTATAAATAAGACTGAATTAGTTGAATACTCTGAATTGATTGGGAACATCAGATATCTAGGGCAACACGAAATTCTCAGAACAAGCATATTCCAATCTCCTTGCTGTAATTCTTTCCCCAAAAACCGTATTAAGCCAGACAAATTGTCGCCGCCAAATTCGGTGAAACGAAGCAGGCAAAAAACCCGAAAACCGTCAAGCGGGGCCGCGAACTGGAGGGCATAAAAACGGCGACAATATTATTCAACTAACCTCATTGAATTAATGTTTCAATCCAGAACAAAAACCAGCAAACAGGTAATTTAAGGCAGGCCTGTTCATCATAATCCTGAAACGGCGGTAATAAAGGGAACGACCGTGGAAAGAAACAAAATGAAAATCGGGTCTATTATTCAAATTACTCTCGGTATAACTCAGTCGCTGCTGCTTTGAATTCAGACAAATATTTCTGTCTTTTCAGTTTGTTCCCTTTCATAAACAAGGATGAATGGAACTCTTCATTTGGGTAAGTGCCCATGGAAAACACGGAGAAGTGGCGATGCTCTTTTTGCCAATATCCCGGAACATGTAATTATGGAGAGTTCTAACTATTGTTCCATCCAGTACGGTGCCAATTTGAACGGCGCGAAACAAGAAAGTGTATTGTGGAAAATATTCCTGCGACTTTTTTCTCGGCGATGTTTTGCTACTTGTCTTTGGGAGTTGTCTCCCAGAAAATTAATTTTCAGAAAACTCCAAAATAAATATAACGAAATTAGAAAAAGATTCATGCGACAGAGTTGACAAGATAAAGTTAAGGGTATTGGAATAAAATCAACTTATCAGAACATCACCGTATGTTCCCAAAACCTTGTTCAGGTTTCTTGAATCAAAAGAAATTTTAGATCTAATATACAATCTGAAAAACGAATAATGAACGTAACAATAATGTGATGAAAAATCACACAAACGGAGAGAAGATTAAAATTCACACAACACAGTTAAAATAGAGAAGTGAGAGAAGAATGAATAAAATGCATTAAATTTTATATTTATCTGCACTCTCATTGAATGAGGAAAAAATTGTTGAACTCATATAACAAACATGAAATTTGAAACAAACTCACCTCGAGGGGTACATGAAAGTGACATTTACTTTCGAAATCAAAATCAATCAAAGTTTTATCCTTTATAGCACTAATGAGATAATAAAAGGCAGTTTTCTTTTTCTTAAATTATGTTTTTCTTGAACTGTTTCAGGAAGAAACATTCTTTCGATCACTTTCTTGAATTCCATTTCGATGATATTGCATAGATTGATTCGAGATACAAATTGGTGGATGAGCTTGAATCAATATTGATTTTTATTTGGTGACCCTGAAGAAATTAAACGATATCCTTAAACGATACATGAAGTGAAGAATCGTCTCGAACTAGATTTTTCACCAATGAAATCTAGTACATGCATTTTGAGATACGAGAATAGTTGCAAGGAAGAATTACGAAAAGTTTTCCGGAATCTCTTCAATAATTTTTGTTGTTCTGAGACAATTTTCCTGACGTTAAGACCCATCCATTAAACACCAACGGTTCAAATAGAAGAAAACAACAATCCAAGGCAAAATGATTCTCATAATAGTTGAGGAGTGAACTACTATAATTAAGCATTTCCTTACACAATCAGAACTGAACACACTTATCTCTAGACAATGCGTTGATCTGCGAATATATACATACCTATATGCATATCTAATTTACGAACGAATTGAAACCTCGCGCCTTCGCCATTTAGTATCTCTATTCAAGAATTTCAGCTTATGCAAAGATGTATGTTGGTATAAAAGCATTATCATGCAGTCTGCATTCCTCTCATTTTCAGGGCTTGAGCTATGACTAATGCATCGGTTGTTTTCCTAAACGTAAACATGAAAACTCTCGAAAAACAAACACAGTTCCGGAATTTCAAGAATGAGATTCAAAATCACAATGGATAGGGATATTCTACCATGATAATTCTCAGAAACAAGCATAATCTTAAAAATTAATTCCAAATTAATGACTTGAGCAACTCAAAACTTCGTCTTCTCTCATGACATGATAGGAGAATTCAACTTTTAATCTGTTGTTTTTATTGTTGTTTTCGAGGTTGTTTTTATGAAATGATGCAAGAAAATTGCACTTTTGCTGGCACTTTCTTGAATTCCCTATGAAAATACCATTCTTCAACTGCTGTGTCATTCTGCCACATATTACAGAACAAAGTCAGGGTAGAATATTCAATTCTAGCGCAGTTTTCATGGTTATATTCAATGATTACATTTTTCATTATCTGTCAAACTTTATTATGAAGAAAAAAATTCTGCCAATGAAAATTCTTATTGAAGAATTTGCATTGGCAAATATCACGGAATGAAATTAATTGAAATATTCCATTCCTTTCTATAAAATTTCAATGAATTAAAAAAGATAAAGGACAGAAAGATTTTTCGTTCAATGAAATGCTCACCATTTCGTGGCTCGTTCTTGACTCATGAACTCTTGAGAGATTATCAGTTTCTTCTGCACTTTTATAATAAATTTATATTCAATTATATGCAAATAAGGCATATAAAGATCGGAAAGCACAATTGGAAACATCACAGTTTCTATAGTAAATTCGAACAGGGCCTTATTCTAGTAGAACAGTGGTAGAATCAAAACCTCGGAAGGAAGTGATATCGAATGAACTACTGGGCCGACAGCTTCTGTTGGGTGGGGATGTAGAGCACAACGTATGGTACGCGAAGTGTCGAATCGAATCAGTAACACTCCAAACGCGGTATGGAGGATTTCATATCGGTTGTAAATGAATACGACAATTTTATTCCGCTCTGACGCGAGGAATTTATTTGCCTCAATGAATGACACATATAATTTCCTGTGGAAATAAGTATTCAGGTTTTAGTTCTCCAAAACTGGTTCGAAATCAAAATAAGTTCTTGATAAAGAAAAAATTGAAAAATAAAAATACATTTTATGAGAAGAAATTAAAAAACAAAAACTGATTCAATGAAAATAGAAGAAAAAAAACAAAAACAAATTAAAGATCGACAAATTCAAATTTAATGTTCAAATAATCCACCTTGTTGTGCCAAACAGTAGCCAAATCTATTATAAAGAGATAATCCCATATCTCTGAGAAGATAAGGCATACTTAGGTTCGATTCCAACAGTGCAGTCCCTTATTAGTTATCCAATCGCAATAAGATTTCGATTCTTCCACTGTTCTACTAGACTCTGAGTTCATTCGAATTTAACATTCGTATTCCTATGTTTCTATAAGGATTTTGTTTATCTTTATGTTAGTTCAAGGTACAAATTGGCGGAGGAGCTGGTCTTCAATATATTTTCAATATTCCTTTACCATTCATGATATAACACAAATAATTGCCTTGAACTAGATTATTCACCAGGAAATATCTCGTAAATCTATTTTGAGTTACTGGTAAATGAAAAATTACTTAAATTGAACGTTCAAATGGTTTTACGACTAAATTCCTTCAGAATGGTTATTTTTTGAGGAAGACTTTAATAACGTTGTTGCTTGAAGGCGACACTCATCAAACATGCATGGTTCGAATAAAAAAAAACAACAATCCAGTGAAAATGATTCGCATTATATTCGAGAGGTGAACTGCTGCAATAAGGCATTTCCTAACACAATCCGGGCTATAGCTGCACTCTGCGCACTCCATATTTCACCGGCTTCGACAGACTATGCTATTATTGTGAAGAGCGGATTCGTCAATCAGACACTGAGGGATTAATTCTAGCTCCACCACTTTCCCATCAGGGATGCGAATGTGAAACCATAAATCAAAAGAGGAATTATTCTCTGTACGAACGCTCTGATCGACTCTCTTCGCACCAGAACACAATTAATATACGCGGCCTAGGCCATTAATTAGACTCTAGATTAGTATCAGACAAGAATGCAAATTTTTCAGAATTCCCTGTGGCCCAGTTGGTAAATCCCACTAATATGACGAAAATATTGAGGCTCATCAAGGTTTTCTTCGAGTTGAACTTCAAAGTCAATTCTTCCAAGTGTGTCCAATTCACCTCAAAATTGTGAAGCCAATATAACTTTCAAGCTATTGCATAGCTTTTATCTCAGGCTTTGAGCGCGGCGACCGAATGTAGAAATTCCGTAACGACAAAACCTATCACAGCTGTTTATCGTCGGTTCAATTCGGCAGCCTTCGGTACGGTGTTTGGGTGCTTGCGACTAGACGGAAGCGTGCAACCACTCAAGCAGTGCAAAATGGAGTCGGCAATCTCGCTGTTCCCATTGAATTACGAACGGCAAATATTTCATTAACATCGGATAGAAAATGTTTAGCCAAACGCAAACATTTTTCATTAACTTCAGCTCATGCTCTAACTTCACATAAGTCGAAATGGTATATGAGTATAGTAAATCACATTTTCAGGAACTCGTCTATGTTGCACTCTCTCGGGTGACTAATGTTGAAAAATTGTATATTATGACAAAAAATGATAATTCTGCATTTAAGTTTCATGATAATCGAAGGCAAGCTGCATCGACTGCATCTTTGCAAGAATTCAAAAGAACGCTCTAAATGGTGTTCAGACGATAGCTCTGTCTTAGATTGCATTAGTAATTAAAGTGGCATTTCAATAATGACTTTCCATTGCCAAAATTTACATAGTCACAAAAACGATTCACAAGATTCAGTTACTTCTTACCGAAACATGCATGACGCGTGATAATCCTATTGAAATACCTAATTTCAATTGCATTCTTCAATTCAAACGAGATACTGTTCCAAAAGGTGGCGTAGCTATTTACCAAAATAGTAATAATGTTACTAATATTATGACTCCGAATATTGAAATGAATATTGTAGACGTTAGCGATGTTAATGTTAAACGCTCATTTGTTGGAGAAATTTGTGCATGTTTATGCAAACTTAGAAATAGCCTACAAGTAGTCATGGTAGCAATTTACATTTCTCTGAATCCAAAATTGGACGAGGTAGATCATTTTATTCATCGCACTTTACTGGAGTACACTGAAGAAGGGTCGAAAATACTTGGCACAAATGGTAATAAATTTCCACTTATCTTGGCTGGCGATTTCAACATTAACTTCGCTGATAGAAAATCAGAGAGCTTGACAACAGAATATGGGAATACTATTGACGCGGTATTTTCCAGATATTTAGAAGACATTAAGTCTCTAACTTATGTTTTCTATTTCAGTTACCATAAACCTATAGTTTCAATGATAAACATTCCTGAATAACCTACATGTATTGTAAGATAAATGAAAAAAATTTTAAATCAACAATATAATCTTCTTATTTTTGAATATGCTATGCAATAGCTTGCTTTACCGCGGCAGTCGTCGAGTGCCACACGTATTTTATTGTTTTTTTCTCAGAATAAAAATTAAAACAGTAAGGAAAAAGTAAGGAAAAGAACCCTCACAGTAAAATCGCTCATGAATTCAGTGAACTCAGACAACGGAAATGGATTTGATGCTTGCTTTCAGCTAGACAAGAATGAAGGTTTCCACAGAATGGCTCAGGTAGAGAAAACATCATATTTGTGAAAAAGAAATTCATGTCGAGCTCATGACTAGTTTTCTTTTTCAGTGCAGCGCAAGATAAACAGGAAAGTAGGAACTCCGATGTCAGGAAATAGAAGTCTTTTGTCGCAGCAGTTTTTCATCGAAAAGAATTCTTGCTGGTTTCGTGGAGTTGAATTTTTTGTTCCCTTTTTGCCTGCTTGAGGGGAGAGAGCAATTCATTTTATTCAAATACTTCTGGGAGACTTTCTAAAGAAGCAACAGTCTCTTTCTGGAATTAAATACGCCGATTAGAGAGGACACTCTTGATGTAAATTAAATTCACCCTTCTTCCTATTCAATGCAATGAATGATGAGTAATAACCTTTTCCACGAAATTTGAGATGTTCTTGAAAAAAAGTATATGGTATTCATGAACGATGAAAATATTTATTATTTAATGAGGGTTCCATTCATCTATTTCTATAAAATCAATGAAACAGGTCGAACACCTATAGTTTGTACAGACATTTCATGTCTTTCATAAGTCTTCTGAAGCATCTAAAAAGCACAAAATGTTCATGTGGAAATTAAAAAAAATTTAATATTTACATTTATCACAGTAGTTGTAGTGGAACACAGTCCCAACATCCAACGTTGTCTATAGTAAAACGAATAGGAATCATTTAAATCTCAGAGCTTTATGATCTGCCAGCGATTGTTGAGGATTATTCAGAACGTCTTGTACAAACTTTCGATCAGCTACAAAAAATTTCCTTCAAAGTAGATGGATCATTTGCGAACTCCTCATACTTCAGTAGAGCACTCTATTCTGCAGATGCTGGATAGACTAGGTCACGAGAAAACTTATTCAAAGATAGCGTAGGATTATTTGAATAAACCGAGAGAAGCACATAATGAACATGTCCCATTGTCGAAATTCAAAAACGACAACGTGAACCTTTGCCCGCAGGATTCAACCCGAAAATCCTTTTTACCACAAACTATATCCACCTGAGTGCACTCAAATATACCCCCTTGATGCATTCGCCTCAGAAACGTCCAAATAATGTAAGAGCACCGTAAGAGGCGTACGCCGTTAAAGAAAAAGAAAAGGTCATCGCATCTGTCCGAGGTTGACGTTTGAACTTTTCCATAAATCTTGGCGGAGTCCGGATTAGAGATATGTGCGCCCTCTATGGGTGAATAATATTCCGCTGAAAGTGTTTCGGCATTAAAAGCAGGGGTATGCTTCGTGCCACAAGACTGATGGATTATTCTGTATGTGTGTGGCAAAGTGTTCGAAGTGAACTTGAAAAAACATACATCGACTCTCGAGAGCATATTTATGTTTGCGGCTAGATCCATCTGATTCATCATTTCATACTTTCGTTGAGAGAACAAGCCATACTTTTTTTATAATTCCGAACATTCTGAATTCTACATCGTTCCAAATTCCATTAATCAATGTGGACATTATGGAAAACATAGATAAACTGAAAAATATTCAGAAAGAATAAAATCAACATAACATAATTCACAATACAAAAAAACAGAAAAAAAAAATAAAAAGTATAAAAACAAAGTTTCGACATAAATTCACTTCAGTTTGAAGAGGAAACCTTGAAATAACCCAAATAGATCAAGAAAATGACTCTCTATGTTGCTTAACTGAGAGTTTACTTAGAGTGATGAGTTATAAGTTATAACATACTGAAAATAAATTGAAGATATATGGAATCATGACTAACTTTGAAAACATAGAAAGCATACTCACAAATCGGAGCCGCGGTTGTCGTAATCTCCTCAAAAAATATAGGGAGACGTAATCTTCAGACACGATCCTTAGACTTATCAGAATATAAGGAAGCATTTTTCAATTCTTTGAAATACCTAGTATCTAGTCATTCGCTAGAATTGCTTGATTTCCATATTATTATTTTAGAATTTTTGGAAGTTATAACTTCTTCTGCAGAAAATCTGTTTTGTATCTGTTCATTTTGTTCTTTTTGATTATCGTTTCTCTCTTTCTTTTTTAATGTCATGTAGTTATTCGATTTCAACGGAGTCGGTTTATGTGTTGAGTTGTTTTTTGAACAAGTTAACTGTAATTGTTATTTCAAAATTTTGAGGGTTTGTGATTTCCTTTTTATATATGTATTTGTATAGGCTTTACATGAGAGAGGTTAAATTGTTTGTGTGTTTCGATTTTTATATATTGCCGTCACGGTAGATTGTGAAGTTTTATTTTTCGTTTTGTGGTTGTCAATAAAGCCCTCTGATCCTATCTTTCGTGAGTCACACCAACTGCCAAGATACAATACAAAAGTCACTAGGATATTTATTTGAATTTCTAGAGTATTTCATAAAACTTGACTGAAATAGAGAAAATATTGTCTAACACTCGTGGCAGAAGGAAATTTAAATTGTCATGCATTTCGCATTCGTATTGGAATAGGAGCCGATTCTGTTACTCGTTTCAGAATATACACTCCCCGTCAATAGACAAAATTTTTGTCAAATTCAACACCTTGTATCTTTTTTCGTGGTTTTCCGATTTTGTTGAAATTTCCACCAGGTATAGTATTGGGTCTTGTTATATTAACCTGAAATTTACTTTGCAAAAATACCTGTAGTTCATCCGTTATACAGGGAGAAACAAAACCTTGTTTTATACCCTTCATTTCTAAACACCCTGTGGTGAATTTGAGGTGAAAAATTTGATATCATCAAGTTTTGATTTGAAGTGTGATCTTTTCTTAACAAAATGGTTCTTGATTTACGTCAGTATCTGCTTCTAAAAAATACACATTTTCGAAGAAAGTGTTGCATTGTTCCAATTTTTATGACAATTTGAAACATTACAATACCTTATCGACTAGCAAACATACACAAACTTCTGAAAATTAATAGCGTGTATTTCCACCTCGCTTTCTGATCACTTCCACCATACGATGTGGCATACTTTCAATGCATTTCCGAATTGCTTCTGTTTCTGTTTAGAAAAGAAGAGTATAAAACAAGTTTTTGTTTCACCCTGTACAACGGATGAACTACAGGTATTTTCGCAAAGTAAATTTCAGGTTGATATAACAGGACCTAATACCATACCTGGTGAAAATTTCAACAAAATCGTAGAACTACAAAAAAAGATACAGGGTGTTGAATTCGACAAGAATTTCGCCTATCCGGAATTTATTGACGGAGAGTATATTTACTATTAGATGCGTGATAGAGCTTTGGTCGACCTGAGTTGAATTTACAAAAAGTTGATTGTACGATGAATAAGCATCACTTGAATTTGAAACGAATCGCATGACTTGATTTGAAATTTCAACAAATCTTGGTGGCCCCAATGAATTTGACAGTGCTCGATCGAGAAATCAAAGTTGTGTGCAACCAACCTTAAGAATTTTCTTCATGATTGTTTGATGGAGTTTCAATTAGAAGAATCGTAATAGGAACGACATGTTTGAAGTTTTTTCTCGAATTTATATTCTTATCATTCCAAATACCGACTGCAATTTTGTCATATCAATATCGGATGAGACTCCTGCAAGGTCAATTTCATCAAAGGTTTATTATCGACTCAATATTCAATAGAATACAAATAGCTCTTACACGATAAACATGGTTTGGCTCCGACTATTACATATAATTCAAAATCTAGGAAAATAATTTTTTCTATAATTTATCAGATTCTGGTATTCGAATAGTTAATCCAGAAAGTGTTGCTCTGAACCCTAGAATAAACTGATGAATAGATATATGTATAAGTCAGAAACTCACCTTTTATACAAACTTTGCAGAGCATAACCTCAAACCTTTTGATTTATTCATTTCAATGACATTGAAGATAACATTTCATTCATTGGAAAAGGATTTCAATTCTTCCAGCTCGTTTCAGATACTTCTTTCTACCCTTCCAACAAGGATGAATCACCAAACACAATCCAAGTTGCCTGGTAGAAACGCACAACTGAATTTGCTGAATAGCAGTTCAACCTCGAGCAAAAGTGAATACGTTTTCGTTCCCTGAATATATTCGGTTTGCGATATTCATTAGCTACTTACGTCGACATGCAGATCGTCAAATGGAAATATCTTGGTGCTGGGTAATTCCTTGGGCGTATATCTGTAGAACTCGTGGTGACCGCGATACCACTTCACGGTGTAAAGAGGAGCGTCTTCGAGATCGTATCTGCAGCTCAGTGTGGAGAAAGCTCCCAGATGAACGACACGCGGTTCTATCTCCAAAACCACATCTTTGAGCGAATGTACAACTGGAAAGAGATGAGATAAGTGCAATTAGTGACGTATGAAATGTGAATTTCGGAGTATGTTTGCTGAGGAAGATTGTGAATTTTCGTTCTTCATATGCTTCCCTGATTTATTCATCAGTTTATCAACTTTATCATATTGTTACATATAAACGGTACGGCAATGGAATGCGACAAAATTTAAAGCGTCACTGCCTGACACATGAATGTTTACGACTGATTTGTTTGTTATCGTTAGCAATGGAAGCTATTTGTACCAAGGAATTACATAGATTGCTAGTTGAAAATCACGAATTATGATTTCAACTCGATGGGACAACTCATACCGACAGAATACGTTTTTAAATTTCATCTACGGCACTGAACTCAAGCACACCACTAAGTGGACGTACCAGACGAAATGAGGTACTTGACACTTAACACTAGAATCCTCAGGTATCGAGTCGAGAATTGATGGGAAAGCAATAACTTAAAGGTTGCATGATTCGATAAAAGCTTATCAAATAATAATAAAAGTATATTCCGTGACCGAAGAAGCGAGTTTTAGAAAGCATGAGTGTTGGATTTCATTTTATTTCAGTCAAGTTTCGTGAAATACTCTCGAACTTCAAATCAAAATTCGAATTAGTGACTTTGTAACGGTATGATTTACCGATTTCAAATTTCGGGAGTTTCCAGAGCGTCTCTGATCGGGGATCAGAGTCGAGGAGCTCGGCCCCTGCTTCTGCGCGCGTCGGAAAGCTAGTCCTGCGATCTCTTTGTTAGACGATCGACTAGGTCATTTTGAGTTCACGTCGATTTCGCACTGCAACTGTAAAGGTTGTGGTTTTGTTCTTTCATTCTCGAATGAACTAAATTATCTGTGGCGATTAATAAATATCGTTGGGTACAAAGTTAATCAGACAATCATTATTTCATCTTTGCTAATAGTTCGTTTGTTTCATGTGAAGTGAAGTACTTGAGTAGCACGCTTGGGTTCTGCCATTTTGAGAATTGGGTAGTGTTCCATCTGATTTCCTCAAGCATGTGATTAATCAACTTTCCTTCTAGATCAGTTTATTTATGTTATAATTGATTGATTGAATTTGAACATTTCGCAATTTCTCGATGCTCTGATTTTCAATTTCTCGATTTATCTGTGCCAGTGTGTCGTTGAATACTTGGCGTTTTTTTTTTCTTCTTGAATCTTCTTCATATGAACGAAGATTATCAGAGATCTCGGGGAATTGTGGAATCCTGTCGATACAAAAAACTGATGCAAGTGTTTTTATAGCCATTTTGGAGGGAGCCAAGCCTTCAATACTTTTTTGGAGGGAGCTAAACCTTTAACACCTTTTTAAAAGGAATTAAACCTTCACCTTTTTTCTGGAAGAATGACAACGTCTTTCTGGAGATTTAAAAATTCCAGCTTTGAAGAGCTGTGAGAGGCCGAAAATTTTTATCATTCTAGTTGAATTAGAATTGGAAATCTACTGCATCTCAACTATGGAAGAAGTCGAGGGATTATTCTAATAAGATGAGTTAACTAAGAACGAAAAACGCTCATGAATGAAGAATCTAACGAATTGTTCATAATTGTAGATATTCTTGTCCTTATGTTTCGATGTATCAATTTGTAATAGTAGATATTGTAAATAGCTAATGTTTTCAGAGAAGAATAAATCTTGACTCTTCAAGTTTTGATCATCATCAGCCAGAAGAGAAGCATGTTATCTCATTTTACCTCATAAAAATGTAATGTGGTTTCATGTTCTGACTAGCTGGGACATTAAGTGTTAAATCATTTCCTTACACAATTTACCTTTAACCATACACAATTGGCATCCCTAAAGTGGGGCTTTAAATTTACGTAGTTTTTCTTTAACCTTACCACTTTTGTATTTTATCTTGACAGTTGGTGTGACTTTGAGCGATTACGGAATTTGAATTGATTTGATTTCAAAACTGAGACGATCTGAGGACAGTACTGACAACCACAAAATTCTGTGATGAGTTTCATTACAGCACTTATTTTAGTACTATAATGAACTCATTAAGATACTGAAATAGATACACATTCTTTGAAATACCTGGTACTTAGTTATTCCCTAAAACCAGTTGAATCCTACATTTCTGTTTGAGAACTCTGTTGGAGAAAAAAAAGATCTTGAGAGCAGTAAGAACCTCAGATGAACCTTGTTGCTCACTTCTCAAGGTTCAGATATTCTTATGGTATGGCCGCGGAGATCTCTTGTAAGAACCTGAAAATTTTTACACCATTATAATAGAGTCAATGATAGTATAATGTGAATGTAGTTAATCGAAAGATTGTCACCCAGTCTCAGAATATCCTAGAGCGTATTCGGTACTCACAAAGACTGAAGTTGAATTTCAGGAATGATTTTGAAGGTGTCCAATTTACCTCTTGGCTGATAGTTGAGGGTTAAGTGGTTCATGCATTTCTGCAAGTCGGTGAATAGTTCCGCAGACCATAAAGAGTCACTCATAACAATGCATCATTTATAGGGGCGATGAAACTAACATGTCCCGGCTAGATCATAACCCTCTTTAGTTGCGAGAACCGTCCAAGCCTTCAAATAACTCTACCCTTGCTAAATTCACGTATCATGTTCATCGTAATTCCCTAGTTTGCACGTTTCCGCCATAATAAAAAATTTATAACCCGTACAGCGAACGTTATATTTTACGCTACACAAGAAATTTAATATAAAACCTCTATAAATATAATTTGGACACTTAATCTTCGGGAAGACGCCAGTTCTGGTGCATACAGCTTCTTGAGTTTTCTCCATCTCGCCTTCCACGAAACCGAGATGAAACAGATCGGGTGAATTAATGATGAACTCGTCAGCACCACTGTTGTCTTGGTGTTTAGAAGGACGCTTCACTCTAGCGGCTAAAGAGGTTAACTTTGTTGCTTTTTGTCGATACAGGGTGGTGATGAATGGCTCTGCAGATGCAGCGGATTCTACAAGACTTGAATTATGATGTGGGAGATATGTCGGTTGCAACTAGCTGCCTCGTTTAAGTCGAGTTTAAACCACGTTCTGGGTTTTAACGTGATTTATGAATGCGCTTTTTATTGGTGGAGCGGCAAGCGGACTATATACTGCGAACGCTATCTGGAGACTTTCACATATATCAGGTTGATGAATTCAAAGATCAAAATTGAAGTCATCATCATGATCATTCCAGCACGAACAACGAATAAATAGATAAGACACTTGTCAAGTGAAAACTGTTTTGTGTTGTTGTGTTTTTTTACTGCTTTTCCATTGTGTATTCTTTTTTTTTCCTTATGGATGCATAAATATTGTAACAGACACTTCTGTTCGACATGAAACTTATGAGTTGAATGTAAAAGTAGCCTTGGCTAACCTTCTCTCATTTATTTCTACACTTTATTTGAATAGAGTCATATATTATTATTGTCATTTCGACAACTCTCGGAATATGTAATTTTTGGTCCTGAAAAATATTCTGTTTTCTTGTGTTATAAGATGTTTGGTTTTTCTATGGCAGTTGATTTCCTTTCATTAGGTTCCTGTAGCGGTCTTCAAACATCTGAAGTTCCGAAAAATCATCACTAGGATGGTCGTACCTGGTTCGAAAGAATCCTCATGATCAGAAAGCAAGGCTGAGAATTTAAATTGGAATATTGGAGGAATTCGAAGGAGAAGAGTGATTACGTTCCGAAATTAGCCACTAAACATGGTGTCGAGATCTTCTGAGAAACCCACATGGCAACAGAGGAACTTCTCCATGAAAGAGGACAATTGTAAGTTATGTACTCATTGATTTTTCACTTAGTCCAAATTACGGTTCAGCTCGTTGTGTTATAAGTTTTCCTATGTTTAACGATTCGAAAAGAGAAAATTGGTTAGGTTTTTTCATTTCTTTCAAACATTGTGACATTTCTGTCATAACTTATTTATAAAGAAAGAATTTCTGAAATGGATGGTTAATTCAAAAACCATGGATTATATATAGCTAGTTTTTTCTGCTTTTGTCTCTTTTTATTCCACATCTAGAATTTCCGGTAGATTGGTGAAGAGTCGGTTTTTCTCTGCTGCCCATAGAAGATGTTCTTCTGATCACGTAGATGTCCTCCAAGATCCTCTGATATGATATTTTTGGTAAATTTTTTTCTTACATGGGTGAGGTCAGGGTTCTTTTTCTCTGGGGTTTTTTCCCTTTCCTCATTTTATCATACTACAGACCTGTATGGTTTTCCTGTGTTGCACTAACCCAAGCTAGATACTTTTTTTTCAATGTATTGTATTATTTTACCTCTCTCGATCAAAAGAATATGTATATATTGCTATTATTATTTAGTCAAATGTACGAAAGGTGAAAGAAAAAACAACAGAGGTCGTCTGGTAATTCGTGTTTCGTTGAAACCTAACGTCAACACTGATCTAAAAGGAAATCTTGCTTATACTTAAAGTGACCAAGGCAACAATAGAAGAGGTTGTAATGGAACAGGATGGTCAAGACGTTGTTCTCTGAAATATTATAAGCTATATTATATTGTTTTTGTATCAGTGGTAATCAAAAGAATTTCGTCGATCGTTTTCGAACGCATGAGTGTTCGAATTGCTTTCTACAACGAGTATTAGACGATATTTCCTCCATTTCAGTCAAGTGAAATTCAGATTATCTTTCCTACAGACTTTTGTATCTTGGCAATTGGTGTGAACTGTTACGAAAATGGACTAATAACGGAATTTAAATTTCATTGAGAATCGATTGTATCTGAAGTCAGTGTTGACAACCACAAAAAGGAAAAATATAACTGAAAACAATGCTGTAACTCATTATAATATTGAAATAGAGAAAATATTTATATCAATAGTGTTTATGGGAATGGTATGCATATGAAGGTACTCAATACTCACAACTCAAAACGAGTGAAAGCAGGTTGAAAATTTGGAGCAGAAACCAGAACGGGTGAATTCATTTCATTCTCACTTTCAACGTCTGAGTAGATTTTTATATCTGATTAATCTTTGCTACCTTCATACAGGAAAACTCATGCAATTTATCAGGAACGCTATACTATGTATATTTAACTAAAAACAAAACTCAATCGATAGATATTCTCGTTTAAAGAACATTTTCTGTATTTGTCCCTCGGGAAAGAATGAGCTGCACATCACGAAAAAATGTTGCCTAATTTCGAAACTTAATTATTTCTGTCAGGTTAAATTTCTTCAATTAAAAAACAAATCTTGCCACGTTTCGACCAGAAGGCTTCTCAACTGAAATCCAAGCGAATTATTTACCGAATTTCAGCTAAACCGCTTTAGGGTGAATGATCTCTCACAACTCAATTAGAAGTTATTTCGAAACAGGAGAAGAGACTGATTTCTATATTGTGATTTAAAATGAAAAAAATTTATTGTCAATCGAAATATATGACACTAAACATTCGTCTGGATTTCATTTAAAATTTCAAAGGAAACATATAACACAATATATTATGTAATACTTATTCGGAATGTAATTTCGCATATGATTTCATGCTGAAGTGTTCTCAGATCTATGGAGAGCGAATACATTATATTTCAGTTTATTCAGGCATGTTCGAAAAATATTTACTCTAGAATTTTTCCGGAAGCACAAGAGGAATTCAATTTCCAGGAATATTAATAAAATATAATATCCGGGATTCTCGTAAAGTATTTCACTATTATCCGGGATATCCTGCTTAGCAAAAAACGTGAGCTTCTGGTGCAGCTTAACGGAGCTTGACATGTGCATACTTTGAAAAAAAGTCTTTCGATGAAAATCCATCCGACTCATTGTCCATCAGCAGATTATTACTTTTTGAACGCGTGTGTCTGTGAATAAAGCTCTATTGGGAGCACTGTGGCATCTGTAGTATTACGAAATGGGATATTTTTAATATAATATAACAAAATTCCGTAGAAAACTCTAGCATAATTAATGATGGACCTTTATATAGTTTATATAGTTATATTCTCATGTGCATCTCATTATCTTAATCAATTCATCTCATTTCTCAATTATTCACTTGTCATTATGTACACTTGCTAATTATTGTTCTCGAGTTTCAGATGCAATGGTGAATCATGGAATCAGTCTTCTCTCTCAGTAAAACCAAGTGAACTTCTCTGAAGTATTTGAACGATCAAGTAGCTCAAACATTGAACCTGATAGACAATCCAAGTCTCGGCTTCATCTTGTGCGGTCTCCTCAAATATTGATAAAATCATTCAATTGGTATGATCTCCTCATTAAAAATAAAAAATTCTCAATTTCATTCATCTGAAGCACTTAGCAAGTAAGATCTCAAGCCTTCTGCTTTCTCAAAACCAAAGTGTTAGTGGTTTTAATTCATACATAGTACTCTCATATCATAATCCTCATAATTTTCAATTGTCACCTTTATTTTTCTGATGAACACTAATCCTACTTACTAAAAGCAGTTTGTCACTGTAAATGTCGTCTCAATTGATTAATTAACATTCACTTTATATACCAACGATATAGATCATAAATATTGATTTCTCGATCATGATATTCTCACATTTGTAATAATCTTAATGAAGAACAGACTCAGACTACTAAGTTTTCAATACACGTATCTCTTCTTAGGCCTGATCTCACTTTTATTACAGCTCAGTCTACTCTAATGATTCATTATTCAATCTTCTGTTTTTCTGATGGAATAAAGAGGCTCTCGCCATCAATTTCAATTGCATCACCTCTGTGAACGTTGAGTTTAATTTTGAATTAATGGAACTATCTCATAGTCTTAAGTCTGACTTTATCTGACCTCTCTTTTTGAACATCTCTAGATTACCTCTGTTTTTAGTTGAATAATTCACTCTGAGTTAATAGATGACTTTAATATTTGTATTTTTACTGTATTAACTTCATGCGGGTGACTTATTCATTTTACGATTGTGAATGATGTCAATGAATGTTTTTATACTACCATCTAAAACTCAATTATCTGGATACAGTCCTTCACAGTAATTTAACAAAGTCAGAACAACCCCGATTTGGAACAAAAGGCTTGCAGTCATGAGCAAATGACTCTATTGACACCACGAGTTCTCCGACACGGAGCATATTTAAAGAATACTGTCAGTAAGTACTCCATCAAGAGTACTAGGACTTCATTGAAAACCTTGCATTTTCGGATGGGATAACCCAATGAGTAATATTGATACTCTGCCGATAACGAACTATCATTACTCTATTCTGATGGACTCCAGAAGCATTGGCTATCCACCTTTATTTGTACAGAGGCTGCCTTGGAGTTCCAGCCAAGCAGCTGAAGATCGTTTTTTAAGTCCAACATTTGCTGGCACTTTCAAGAACTTACCATTGGCCAGCCTACTCAGCTTTTTGCTTACCACAAGGTCACAACTCAATGAATCAAATTAACCGTTGTTGTGAATTTCCTGAAGGTAGATCAACAGAGGTCTCTTTTTTCCAGAAAAACGATTAACAGAACCGACACATTTTATTGGAGTGATTGATAAACTCCGAAAATATCAATGCCCATTCCCTAGAGCCTGTCACCGGTTCAACCAGGCCTAAGGTTTGATTTTCCGCCATCCAGCAACTGCCGAATTCGGTATCGCAGCATCACGACATTAATCAAATCGTTGCCGAGCGAATGTACCGTGAAATTATGTAGCAATAAAACATGTCCGATATAGGGGGCGCGTCATGCGCTACTCCCTGCAATGACGGGAACAAATGGCGCTTTTTACCTCGCAAATTAGCTTATATCGGCGAGAACGTCGGTCTCCCAGAATCGTCGGCACCTCGAAAATCCGATTTTCACTTTCATAATTGATCTTGGTGCGATCAGCGTGCGGAATCCATGCAATCGCGGATCGGGGAAGTTCTATTATGGAAACCTCGAATGGAATTGGAAGCGAGATCGAGACCGTTGCTTTTACCGAAGGTTGATTGATGACGCTGCTGGTATCAATTGGAGTGTGGCGGCTGTAGAGAGCGGTGGAATCCAGGTCGGTTCCTTGGGAAGAACACTTAGTGGTCTGGACGCCTGGATGGTCCTCCGATGTGGATTCCGCATCGAACGACTGGAATTTCGCGTGAAGGAGAGCGTTGTTGAGGTTCGGGAATGTGCTCTGATTCACGGAGAGCCTCATGAATCATGCATTTTAACTCTGTTTAAGTACAACTAAGAGGAACCTACACCAATTCACAAAACCGGTATTGTTTATAATTCCCAAAAGCGGAAAAAACACCGACAAAAAATAAATATAGAAATGACAATGAATAACAGTAACAGCATCAATAGATACAGAATATACTGCTCCAGAAGAGATAGAGATATCGTATTCTATCGTTTTGAAAAGAAAATCGCTGTAAAATCATTTAAAACTCAATGACAACTTGAATCGATCCAATAAGAATCAGTATGAGACATTTCGTCAATCTGGTCGCCTTTTTTCTGGAGTTTGGTTCTTTGCATATGCTTCATTAATGTTCTCATTTTGGAATGGAGTCAGTTCATCAACGGCTTCGATTTGAAACGAGTTTTCTGAAAATGCCAAGACGTGAATTAACAAACGCTGGGGCTAATATGGCTATCGGAATGCTACAGGGTGGCCTAACACAGGTTCTTGTAGCGGAAAGGCTCCAAGTCAGCCAAAGTGTGATACCCATCTCTACTCTGAAATAGGCTCTGGAAGACATGTTCCGTGTTCAGAAGACCAAGGCTTAGTGGGCGACGAAAAGCAACACCTGATCAGGATCGTTTCGGCGAGTAGGAAGCTTAGATCTACGTGTAGAATGCTTCGAAATACTCTTCAAAACGCAGATAGGGTCGAAATTTCCATCGAAACCATCAGACGACTTTTGAGAGAGGTGAATCCAAGTTCTAGACGTCCATCAAGAGAAGTTCCATTAACACGTGATCATAAGCGTCGAAGACTATAATGAGCAAGGCAACATATCAATTGGAACGATCAATGGCGTAGTGTCCTTTTCACTGATGAATCCAGATATGGACGATTTTCAGATTTTCGAATAATAAGGGTATGGACAATCCCACGCATACCCCGTAATCGTCGCTATGTCCAAGAAGTCCATCCATTCCGAGCGAGTTGTATTTTTGTATGGGCCGGGATATGTTTCAACATATTGCTATTGCTGAAACGTTTCAATTTCTAGACGATAACGCTAAACCGTGCAGCCATAGTTGAGAATGCACTCGAGGAGCTTAGTATTCCACATTTACCAATGGAAGTATCTCTGTGATGTATGGTATGTAAATAGACATGGTGCTTTCAGATGAAGCAGGTTGCATCCGTAAAAGTTGATTCCATATGTCCATATATACGTTTGACTTCCTATAGCTTTGGATATCATGTGCAGATTTTTTGGAAGGGTAAATTTTTTATTTATGCCTATAAGCCAGTAAATTTATCAGTTCTTCATGTTTAGTTTTGTTTTTTTAGTATAGGACCAGGTGACGATCCTAGGGTAGTTTTATGGGGTTTTGATTATATGAGAAGGAAAGGTGGAGAATTCACTGTCAACCGTTAATTGAACTAGCTGACTGCAGTCTCATCTGAGATCGGTATGTCCTGTGGTTTATAAAATACAATTGTTGCAAATAGTGAACAATATTGTCGTAAGTCCATTTTTTACATGGCTTGGAGGTAATGGTCCCAAATGAGAAGCTGATCTAGGTATGAACCAAGATATTAACCTATTGTATCGACTAGTATATCTCCCTAAACATTCGAACTGATGGACATCTGCTCTTTTCAGGTTTGAGGGTTACTTGTGCTTCATTGTCGTTGACTCTCTATTTTTTACGCCTTGCAGACTTGAAGCACAGATGCCATGATTTGTTTTAAATGGTGGTTTTATACTTTCTGGTCGGGAGTAAACTGATAGGAAGCATCTTTTCTCTCGGTTCAAGGTTTGTATTGTGCAACCCAAGTTGAATCTTCAGTAAGAGACTCGAAAAAATTTTCAGTGTCCAAATCATAGTATTTCAAGAACTCTCTGGAGCTTTGTGTTGTCGTTGAGCTTTTTTAGGACTCAGCTTGAAAACAGTTTTCAACGTACTGAACTCGTTCTACTCTTTTTTCACAGTGGATTAACAGAGCTAGCTACACGTCAGTGTAGCCAACATTGGAATGAAAATACCCTTTTTTTAGACACATCCCGTATATGAAAATCCAGTTTTTGCATAATTTCACAAGTTATTGTTTTTACTATGGCAATATTCGGAATCGAACATTTCTTCCTTCAGCTACAGACTCTGAAGCTCATTGACCTGAAACTATCGAATTTCATCCCGAACCTTTTGCAGGATGGAAAGGCCGATCTTTCGCAGTATCGCAACACACAAAAGCGAAATCCAATAGAGCCCAAAACTGTAGCCACATTGCTTTTATCAAAGAATGATTCATCTGAGATATGATGGACTTTTTTTGTTGCTCCCAACGAAAAAGTATAGGATGTAAGCGGACATAAAGGGCTGCATCCCATCGTATCCAATTGCCGAAACGACGTTCGCAAGGTCTTTATTCTTCTTCTTCTCCGCACGGCGAGTTGAATCGATTACAGATTCCTCCTCGAATGTTGAGATAATAAGATGAAGTTGCCATGATCTTGGAACGGTGAGTAAAATTTCACAATGCCGTTCGAGAGGATTCGGATTATGTATGTTGTATTCGAATACGGATATGAAATCGAAGCGTTTCGTTATATGATATTATATGCTGACATGGGCTGCATCAAAGACGGCTGAGGAGATTTGGCAGAGAATATCCCAAGAACTACCTATTCTGATTGAGGTTCACAGAGAATTTTCAAGAGTAACGTTGATTATTCGAATCTTCTTTGACTTTTACTGATCCTGAAGTCTCAGATGAGCCAATTTTTTATTGTGTCCTGCTGAATATAACAGCATCATCGTTTAATTCGAATGTCTGTTATTTTCAAATTTCGAAATGATGTGGTCTCAATAATCAAAAAATAGTGATGAAATAAGCTCCTGGTGAAATTTTCATAAAACATTCAGATCTGCTAATTGAGGGATACCAATTATCTTTGCTTCAAATAATTCCAGGCATACAGTAAACAGGTTTGATGTGTTTTCTTTACGAGCCAAGACATTGAACTACTATAGAAAAACATGAAAATATACCTATCGATACAATAGTAAAAGGAGTAAATCTTCATTATTTCAAATTTATATGAGTCGTCAAATCAAAATAAGGCACAATATCATGATGGTTATGAATGATATGTTTAAATATCATGGTTTAATTGGGAATCCATATAAAATGAAAAATGAATATAATTGGATTTATGATCAAATTTCAAATATGTTTGGTAAACTATGGAAATTATTGATTTATCAATTCACATAGTTGAAAATGAACTTAAACACAATGTTGCGAACTGAATTTTCAGAGAACTGATATACGATTTTCCATTACTTAGACGTCTGCGATAAACAAATAATTTTCTTTCGAACTATGTGAACCAATTTTGTTTCACAAGGGGAGAGTATTTTTCCCAACCTTTTCATCAGTTATCATAAATAATCCAACGGATAGGGCTTCACTTTAGAATCTCAGCAGAAAAGTCGTGAGTTGAAAATTCTTGCTGAAATGTAAAATTGAGTAATTGGTCAATGGTCGGGCACGTCTTATTTAGGGAAGGAGAAAAAATGTTTGACTTCAACAAACCTGTTTAAGTTGAAGACCGCCCCGAGAGAATGATTAGAAAAGTCTACGACTTCGAAAATTTCTGTACCAATTGCAAGACGTTCATGTAGGATTAATTTCAATATATTTTTTTTTTATTTTCTTCATTTCAAAAAATCGGAGTGGGAACGAAAAAATTTACAGAAAACAAAACATACATTTAATTCTCTACCAGAGATTCTGAGTCTGAAGTAGTAAAGTTTTTTATACACATTTCAAATTGCTTATTCAATTTCTAATTTTTTCTTCCAAAGATTATCGTTTGGTTATCGATCTTAAACAAACTCCGACCCCAAGCTGGAGCCTACGAATTTTTCTTCATTGAAACTGACCCCGATTAATCCATTCAGCTAACTGGCTTTCAATTCCATAGCGCTAATAAAGATCGCGTTCTCGATATAATAGAAAAAGGGTTCTAAATCAGTGGGGCAATTGTCTATGGCCAGCTGGACATTTATCATCCTTTCTTTGTCCGATTAAAATGTGAGCTAATGGTTAGGAATAGAATGGGTGTGAAAAGTTCCAAGTAATTGATAACACTGTTGGTTTCCAACAAAAGATAAACCCGATATGAAATACGGCTTTTCGATTTCCGGTATATCTCTGTTTCCGAATTTAATAAGGTATCGATTTTGAAACTGAATGACGTGAATTATACCAAGCAATAAATGGACAGCGATGAACCCGGAGATTATCTACTCTGAATTATATTATGACGATAAATTCGGAATTGCAGAATTGACTAAATGAATAATCATTCGGTATAATTCTGAATTCATTCATTGAATAATATACAACCCATTTTATTAATTCAGATATGTGGATTTGTCCACGTAATAGTGTGGGGGAACACACCTCTCCACGTTTACAATTTCAATATTTGGCGTGATGAAGTTTTGATGGACTTTTGGTTCACATTTCAATGAAACGCAGAACTAGAGGTTGATGGAAGAAGCTGAATGAAAAGACGAATCGAAATATTTCGGTATGATTTAACACAAAGATTGTGGTCGGTATATTGAGACAATCATTCTTTTCTTTTACTTGGCTTAGTACCAGAGTACCAGATTCTCTTACAGTTAATTCTCTCATGTTATTATATCAATATCCAAAAAGCACATCATAAATCAGGAAAATTCCATTCTTCAACCACTGAAAAAAGCATCCTCAAAGAGCAACTATGTCTTTTCCCTTGAGCTTGAGAATCGGCCATAAAGATGCTCGAATTTTACGACTTAAAATGTCATTTTAGACGCGAGCGGCATCGTTCCTTATAACAAGTTCTTAGCGTGCGCAAAAAGGCCGTTCATTTTCTTATTACGAAGATATAGAGCGGCAAATTCCATGACAGCTTCCTATTAATTTCGGCTCGTGGGGGAGCTACATGGCAAAAAGCTTATTATAATCGCACAGGCAGCGGCAGACTTCAATGCGTCAGCTGATGCGCTTTGTTACCTCCTCACAAGAAAGGGAGACATAAAAAGGCGACATTTTTCGCCTCATCCAGCTACTTCCGTAGATGTGGTGTATTTTGAGCGGTACACACTCGTAAGACTGATGTCTGGAATGAATTGCTTGCAAAATCGTGAATTTCAGACTCTGCTCCACAATTGGTAGTTTTGTTAGATGAAAGATCGGTTCAAAGAGAAAAAGGAAACAGAATAAAAATTGCTTTTTATCGTTATATGTCTTACGACTAATGTCATCTAATCTCTTTCTTCCCTAGGATAAAAATCACACACTTAGACCATAAATGTTCTTGCGGTAAGGTGGAGTTAGGGTGATCAAAATTCTTAACTGTTGACATTTAATCTCGTTGATAAAGTGAACTCGAAGTATTCTCCAGTCCGAGGAAAGCGTGATTTATATATGGGTATGCATATATAAAATTTGTGAAATTACCCTTCAATAATAAGAATTATATATTCTTTTGATTGAGAGAGCTAAAATAATACAATACATATTTAAACAAAAAAGTACCTAGCTGGTGTCAGTGCAACACATGAAAACCATACAAGTCTGTAGTATGATAAAATGAGGAAAGGGAAAAACCCCAGAGGAAAAAAAACCCTGGCCTCACCCGTGTTGAAAAAAAATTTACTAAAAATATCATAGCAGAGGATCTTGGGGGACATCTACGTGATCAGAAGAACATCTTCATGTAGTTCTTTTATGGGCAGCAGAGAAAAACGGACTCTTCACAAATCGACCCGAAATTCTAGATCTGAAATAAAAAAAGACGAAAGCAGGAAAAACTTGTTATTTATAATCTATTAAATAGTTTTTGAATTAACCACACATTTCAAAAATTCTTTTTTCATAAATTAGTGTGACAGAAATGTCACAATGTTTGAAAAAAATGAAAAAACCCAATCATTTTCTCCTTTTCGAATTGCTGAATATAAGAAAACTCATGATACTACAAGCTAAACCGCAATTTGGACTAAGTGAAAAATCAAAGAGTACATAACTATCAATTGTTATCTTTCACGAAGAACTTCCTCTGTTACCAGGTGGGTTTCTTAAAAGATCTCAACACCATCCAGTGATGATTTTTCGGAACTTCAGATGTTTGAAGACCGCTACGGGACCCTAATGAAAGGAAATCATCTCCCATAGATAAACCGAACATCTTATACTACAAGAAAACACAATATTTTTCAGGACGAAAAATTAAGACATATTCCGAGAATTGTCGAAATGACAATTCGGCGAGAGTGAAGATAAGTGACTTGGCCTTTTCATAACTATAAACTATAACAGAAAAGTTATGAACAGCGAATGAATTTTTCAACTTACGCTCACGTGGCGAAAGAGAAACGGTCAAGTCACTCATTTTGACTAAGGCATAGAGTTTGTGGAATAAGGACTTGTGAGTATGAAGAGTGTAGAGTTAACAGCTCTCTACATGAGATCTGATAACTTTTGGACAATGTGAGAAATACGGCCCCGTTTTGGCAATATTTTACATGAAAATATTTCTGGTTGGATATCTCTTAGTGGAGTTATTCACGAGATTAAATGGTCTTATTGCCTTTTTTACAATTTGATATTGGTATGGTAAAAACCTTCGACTGACTGGAATCAGACCAAAGATCAAAACTGAACAGAAAGGGATGAAAAACCTATCAGCGTTATAATTAACCATCGCGATATATCATCTAGGTTGAGCAGAAAAAAGAAACTGTCCATAAATTCATCGCAATATCAGCATGACAGAAGACATAATTATCATGTGCGGCTTTGAAAAATTAAAAGAATTCCCGCTGGAATTTCGCAGACAAAATAAACAGCCTAATCTTGTCCTTCCAGGTAATTTGATAAAAAATTATGACAGAGAGCGGTGAAAAAAAGCATTCCTCTGTTTATTGTCGAGCGTTTCATGTAATCCGGAGCCCCCGACAAAGAATCCGTAGCTCCCAATTCATTATTACGGATAAAATCTGTCGTTCACAAAACCTGGCATACTTTCCATGGAATAATTAATCCAGGTTGCATCTGTTGACGGATCTGGAATGAACTTTAATTAAGTCCAACGATAAATTGCAATTCATGCAAATATCGCTGTTTTTCGGTTGAGTTCGGGCCATCCATTATTGAAATTTCTGCTCGGCAGTAATTTATTCGCCGTTAGGATCGAGAAGCAGTTTGAATTAATATGCGATATTGCAGGGTAGATCAACAATGAGGAATTACGAAGCTTCCTTCTCGACGAAGGAGGCCATATCAAACCATAATTTGAAAAACATATGAACAGAAACAGGCACAATGCAGAAAAGATATTAAAAAAAAATCGAATCAAAATATACCCAGATAAATGAAATGTTATGAACGATAAATAAAATAAGAGAACGACATAAAATCGGAATATCATAATAATCATTCGATAAAACATACGTATTTTTCAGCTTCATGGAGAAACATAAAAAAAGAAAGCAACAAAGATGAAAAATTACGTAAATCATATCGAGCCTGTTGCCAAACTGATTGTTCAGAACATATGAGAGTATATTATTATTATTATTATCAGGTCTTTATTAAAGT
Organism: Hippodamia convergens; assembly: GCA_038502775.1. Lineage (NCBI taxonomy): Eukaryota > Metazoa > Arthropoda > Insecta > Coleoptera > Coccinellidae > Hippodamia > Hippodamia convergens. The sequence continues at coordinate 15,163,123 of CM076607.1, read as the reverse complement.
AAACGAACAATAATATACATATAAGAAACATCATTGAGTGAAACTAATATAAAAGAATTGATCATTCTTCCCAGAATAACAAATTAGATGGTTATAAGATTGATTGAGTGTAGATATGCTGGCCAATGACATATTTTCGAAGACATTACAGGGGCACAACCCTAGGAATGCACACACAAATAGGATTGTTAAGAAATCTTATGACACATAACATCCATAAGATACTCAGACGAAAAGTCGCACAAAATTCTCAATACAAAATAACACACCACTTTGAAGACCTAACGATGCTTACGAGAGGGAACAACCAATTACTCTGGTTGCACACAAAAGGTACCTTTGTTGGTGCAACCTATTACTTTGGTTGGAGAGTATCAATACCTACTCTTCGGTTGCAAAGAACTAACACCTTGGACGTAGGAAACAAACATTTTGATTCAAGACAACCACCATTTCAGAGGAATAAAAAATAACGTCCTTCAAGAGTACAAATATATGTTTTATCTTACGAGGATCCTTCCTCTCATCACTTTGCTCTACTGTTGAGGAGATCATCTAGGCATAATGTCAATATTAGATAAAAATGAATTAACTCTTTCCCAGCATGAGTGTCAGGTTTGAAGATTTCTCTTATGAGAATGCATCTCAAGTTTTGAATTGTGTGATCGATCCTTCAGGTTTATAATTATCCATCACTAATATTATGGTGAGATGGTAGTTATTTGATAAGTTGTGATAGTAGATATCATTTTGCTATGAAAATCATTTTGTGCCCACTTTATTTTTCCCGGAAAAGAAGAGGAAATCCCTGGCCACGTGAAAACCTACATTGCCTATCTTGCTTCCTTCTGTGATTGCGTTCCCTCCCAGTTCATGGCAACAATAAAAGTGCGCCCAAATAGAATGGACGATCTAAATCAAGTCGGACACCGTAGCGTATGAATTATCCTAATCCACAGTAATTTAATACTTTTTATACTCAGACGTGGGTGTATTCCGGATGCCAGAGATGTCAGAGTCTAGATTTATAAGTGGGAGTTTCTCCGTGAAGAATGTATGTTTATCAGCTGATTCTGAGTGAATGCGGTGTTTCAATGATATATTGCCACATTCTGCGGGATCCAGTTGATGCTGAAAAATATCTGACAGCGTAGTCCTTAATATGGTGGAATAGAATTGAATTTGAGCGCATGCAGGTCAAGCTCAAACTGATATACAGAGTGTGGATCATGAAATGGAATGGTAAATGATTGTAAAACGTTATTAAGAAAGAAAGAAGAGGTAAAACTTAACATCCCCACATAAGGTGAGTATATGAGAAGAACAAATTTAACGTTTGAAAAAAAATGGACTTGTTTCAATGATACAAAACCAAATAGAAGTAAGAAATTTCGAGAAACTTCATAAGAAATCGATGAAATACTTCGACATCGCAATCTCCATCAATCTCTATATTTAATTCATACCAGGATAGAGCTCCTACTTCTAAATTCCTTTTTATTCCGCCCTGGATCGGCTTTCAGATATATCGCTGGAGGGACTGAGATGGCATCCACATCACATATTCAATATCGGCAAGTTACCATCTGCTGTGCCAATAACGATATATTATAATATGTCCTACCTCTTCCAAAACGACACTTGCAGGGTAAGTTTACATACTTGATGCCGTCGAGGAAGATTAGAATGTGGCACAGAGGGGTAGTAACGATTTTAACACACTCGCAGGGCAGGTTCATTGCTGCCAATTGGATTTCAGCAAACGTTATTAATGTTAGATGCTCGAATTCGTGGATTTGAGTGGTTATTCTGCTAGGAGCTTCGACGTGGATTTAAACCTTTTGATGTGAATAGTTTCGATAAATCAAAGCATACTTCCTCAGAATTGGTGATAATGAAAGCATGATGAAATAGAATAACTTGAGACATAGATCAGAAAATCATCTACAGATAAAACTGATTTTTCTCGAGAATAGTCGGTTATTTGTTTCCTCATAGCTATATTAATCGTTTCAGCTAGTAGGTAGTGGGACCCTTAAGACTCCCCTCCCCTACGTCACCTATGATATCCCAGTTCTCACTTTCATTATGAGAAAAACTGGAATTTAATTTTTATCCACGAAAGCAGCAAGCATCATATAGAGTGTTAAATCTTGCCGATAGAAAGTAAAAGTATTTCATATTCGGAAATATGACATTTATTTTGTCAGAGTAGGTAGGTTTTGTAAATATCCCTTATGAGCGCATTTTTTCCGATTTTATTTCATCTGGAGATGAAACGAATTTTTCTCGAGAATAGTCAGTTATTTCTTTCCTTATAGCTATGTTAATCGTTTCAGATAGTAGGTATTGGGACACTCTCCTACTCCGCCTATGATATTGCGGTTCTCACTTTCGTTATGAGAAAAACTGAAATTTAATATATATCCACGAAAGCAGCAAGTATCACATAGAGTGTTACGTCTTGCCGATGGAAAGTAAAAGTATTTCATATTTGGAAATAGGACATTTATTTTGTCAAAGTAGGTAGGTTTTGTGAATATCCCTAATGACCGAATTTTTTCGATTTCATTTCATCTGGAGATGAAACGGATTATTCTCGAGAATAGTCGGTTATTTGTTTCCTTATAGCTTTGTTAATCGTTTCAGCTAGTAGGTATTGGGACACTCTCCTACTCCGCCTATGATATTGCGGTTCTCACTTTCGTTATGAGAAAAACTTAAATTTAATATATATCCACGAAAGCAGCAAGTATCATGTAGAGTGTTACATCTTGCCGATGGAAAGTTAAAGTATTTCATATTTGGAAATAGGACATTTATTTTGTCAAACTAGGTAGGTTTTGTGAATATCCCTAATGACCGCATTTTTCTCGATTTCATTTCATCTGGTGATGAAATGGATTTTTCTCGAGAATAATCAGTTATTTGTTTTCTTATAGCTATGTTAATCGTTTCAGATAGTAGGTATTGGGACACTCTCCTACTCCGCCTATGATATTGCGGTTCTCAATTCCGTTATGAGAAAAACTGAAATTTGATATATATCCACGAAAGCAGCAAGTATCATATAGAGTGTTACGTCTTGCCGATGGAAAGTAAAAGTATTTCATATTTGGAAATAGGACATTTATTTTGTCAAACTAGGTAGGTTTTGTGAATATCCCTAATGACCGCATTTTTTTCGATTTCATTTCATCTGGAGATGAAACGGATTTTCCTCGAGAATAGTCGGTTATTTGTTTCCTTACAGCTATGTTTTTCATTTCAGCTAGTAGGTAGTGGAACACTTGAGACGCCCCTCTCCTACTCCGCCTATGATATCGCGGTCCCACTTTCATTATGAGAAAAACTGGAATTTAATTTATATTCAGGAAACTGCAAGCATTATATAGAGTGTTCCGTCTTGTCGATGAAAATTCAGGAAATAGGAGATATATTTTGTCAGTGTTGGTAGATTTTGTGAATTTCCCTTATGGACGCATTTTTTCCGATTGGATTTCATCTACGAATGATATAAATGATATAATGAACTAAAACTCAAGGGACGCAATCAAATTAACTGCTCGAAACAGACCTTATTGTTTACCGCACGTACGCGAGAACCAACAACTTCCCAGACTGGAAGCAATTCCAGTGCAAACCGGCAAAAAACGTCTCTTTTCACAGACTTATTTCATTCAGGATTATGAACTTAGCGCACCTTATTTTGCATAATGAAGTCGGCGAGAAACAAAGCAACACTTGGCTTGCGGAATGCACAAAATTTCGCTTTTATGAATCCGGAATAACGCCAAACTCAACCACACACCTTGAATGGTCTCATTAGCGAAGAACAAACTGCGGGCTTCATGTAATGCATACAAATTTCTAGCTGGTTATTATGAAGGAATTTTATTTCCTGGTTGTTTCTTTGGTGAGTATTGCGCAGCAACTTTGGTTCGTAAAGATACCTGCGGTCTATATTAGTGGTAGCTGATGAGATCTTCTGGGAAGTGGTGAGAAGTCGATTTTGATGAATTTTCTTCCTGAAATCTGTCTTAATAATTGTCTTAAGCTTTTTGTTCTTCATAGGAGTGGACTGTTGTGACCTTGTCTAATGGATTTGTCTTAGCAGTGGCGTCGTTTACATCAGTGGAGTCAGGAAAATATTGTATGCTCTGTATAAAACACGTATTCATTGTGAACGAATGATTAACCTCAGTATGTTGGATGTATAAAGCTGTAATTCAGGGTATGGTTAACATCATACGGCAAGTGGATTATATAATGGAATTGACATATAATTGACTCGAACGAGAAAATCGAAAGTGACTGCTAATGTGAAAAATTGAAAAAAAAAATTGAGTGTGGCATATTTCACCCTTTTTTACTCGATGAATTTTTCGGGCACCTTCAGCGTCGGAATTCGTCAAATCACATCATTCTCGCTGGAAAACTCCGAGAAATCTCATGTTTCGGTGACCTTGCCCCGAACGGTCCCTTATTATTAGAAATCGAGATGAAAGAATGGGGTTAGCTGCTCGGAAAAATGGTGTTGACAGAAAAATTAGTTTGTAGGGGAGGAAGCGGAGGTCTGACAGTCCCCAAATTGGTTTCGTGATATCCGAACTGAGAATCATAACTAATTGGGACACTCGCTGTGAACATAATCATCCGCTGAGAACCCGTCTACTTTGAAATTTCATTTCACTCAAACGTCTATGTAGAAAACTACGTCGCCTTTCCGGCAGATATTTTGTAACGGAAGTATTCACCTCAACTTTTTCATGAAACAGTGAAATATTGATCCACTCAATATTATGGTTTGTATTTTATGAACAGTTGGCGATGTTGCATTTCTTTTCTTCATAAATTCAATCCATATATTCTTTGTTTATAGTCAGAAAATGTACGTTTTTGGTTTCTTGACGGTAAACGAACAATCTGAATCAATGGAATTTTGGAACACCTCAGGGGACTATTCTGGGCCCATTTAATTTCTTTACTACATAAATAACATAGGTCGTAATTTGAAGGGTATTATCGTCTGTTACGCTGATGACACGGCACAGGAAAGGACTTGCAGAATGTTTACCAAACTGCTGAAGGGGGTGTTCATTTCTTATATCGTCTGCAGAAACCATCCAATCAAAAAATCATCACCAACATGATCATCAAGTAAATTTTCCCAGGAGCCCTACTCTTGAATATAGTAAGGTCTTCTTCAGTGGAGATTTTGGCTGTTTTTTGACCAAAACAACGGTTCGCTTTTCCTTAACCAAATTTTGTTTCAACTTCACCAATTCCTTTGTATATAAAAACAATAATGTTTTTAGTTTTGAAATTTAAGAAAAAGCCAATAGGTAAATGAAATGAGAATATTTTTGTTCATACTTTTGCTATGCCCTCATTGGATAGTACAATGAGTTTGCTTCATTAGCTGAAATATTATTGAAAATGATCTAACATATTGTAGGGAACATCTTAAATAGTTCATAGAGCTTTATGTGTTTTCAATTTGTTTGTCCATTTAATAATTTGACTTCCTTCTACCTTTTGAATATACAAAATTTAATCTAACCTATCAGATGTTGATGAACGGCATCCAATAACTTTTTCATGATAACGAAATGAAGTGAGTAAATGGAATTAACGAATAAGTCTTTCTTCGATTATATTACGTTATTTCCTCTTATTTATTTAATTTTATTGAAATTTATGAAATATTTTCATGAATATTTCTTTATATAATGAATAAATATAATCATGAAAACTGAGCTAGAATGAAATATTCTCGCACGATGTCGTTCTTCAAGATGTGGTAGTAGGTATGAACGAATTAGAGAAAATAAATTTTGTTTCTGCCAAGTCCCCGACAAGAGACCTGTAAGACCTCTTTTTTCTACTTATATTCCAACAGGCGTTTTTTTCCAATACCCTGAAGATAATTTCGGACAGATGCTCAACAAGGATTGATGTGGACGAGGATAGAGTGAGAGGAAACATGAAGAGTCGGATCATGAAGCCTCTTCGGCTGCAGAAGCCTTTTCGAAGTTCACAAAAGGGATTCTACATCGCTAATCACCTACTTGAAACAGACCACAAATTGACCCTAATTTCATGGTGCTCCATGTGGAACGCAGGGGCTCGAAATGAATTTATGTGGAGCGTTTGAGATTAATAAACACGAATCCCTCGACATATTAACCGACGGTCGGAATTGAGGTCGAATAAACCCAGTTGTCATGATTTTATCGGAACACATCGATTGGGTGGTTTTACTGGAATTTCTGATTCACACTGATGATCGTGAAACCCTCGAGTGAACCCAGTGGTGTATTCTGAACACATCGAAAGTTATTATTTTGAGTTCTTATGAATGAGATATCATTACAAGGTGAAATGAGTTCAAGCTATATCTAGAAGCATACTATTGAAACTAAAATGCACACTATCACAATTCGGAACAATTAATTTTCTAACTGCGATCGTGAATTAGTGGAGATCGTTACTGAGAGTAAGCCACCGAGATAGTGCTGTCGACGAGTAGAGAATAGATGCATACCGGATTTAGGGTTGTTACCCCTCATTGCTGCAACATGATTTTTGAACTCGAGGACGAACACTTTGAAGCAAGAACGTTTATACCAAAACCGCTGACATGTTCAAAGTACACTGCGCAAAAAAATTAACACACATTATGAAAACCTCAAATTTATTCTACAACTGAAGGTGTGCTCAATGATAATTATTTTTATCAGAATTATGCATGCATATGTTATACACTTCTTACGTTTTTCTTCAATACAGAGGTTTTCTCCAGCAGGAATAAAAAAAGATGATATCAGATTTTGAATGTATTGGCTCCTTTCTAAAACCAGTTGTTCTCAATCAATTTTAGTGATCAATAGTTTTTCTTTCGTTTGATTTTCTATACTCGATCGCTATGCAACGATAAAATCGCAATTTGACCCAAGAGGTCCCATAGAAGTGTGTCCAGAATGTTTCAGAGCAGGGAGACAGGTATGAATGTCCGAGGACCAGGACAGGGTAGACCACGGGTAACAACTGCCATTCAAGAACGTAAGAGTTTCTTCGTTGAGACAACGGTTTGCAACCGCTCGCCTCCTTCACAATCAGCTAGAGCAAACTCATGGGGTGCAAATTAGCACTCGGACAATAAGAAATCACCTCAGAGAATATGATTTGAGGCGTCGTGTCGCGGCAAGAGGCCCAGCTCTTACCCCAGATAAGGGCGCGTTTGGATTTTGCGAGAGAGCATATTCATTGGGAAGAGGCCGATTGGGAAAGAGTTCTCTTCACAGATTAGTCTAGATTCTGCTTTTACCATTGTGATCGACTTTCCTTTGTATACAGACGTCCACATGAAAGATATGCTCAGTACAATTTCCTGAATACTACTGGTTTCGGGGGAGGATCGATTATGGTATGGGATGGAATATCTTTGACTGCTCGCACAGACCTAGTGGTCGTTGATAATGAAGCGATGAATGCTGATAAGTATATAAGAAACATTCTTGAAGAGCATGTAGTGCCATTTGCCCCATACGTTGGTGAAAATTTCATTTTTATGGACGATAATGCCAGACCCCATCGTGCGCGCATCGTTCAGGAGTACCTTGAAGAGGTTGAAGTCTCTCGAATGGAAAAGACAGCAAGAAGTCCAGATCCCACTCCGATTGAGCAGGTTTGGGGCAACCTCAATAGAAGGCTGAGAAGTTCTGAAAATCATCCAGCCACTCTTAATGACTCAGGAATCCAACTCGGAGAAATCTGGGAAGGATTAGATCGGAACATTTTAAGATCACTAATTTTGAGTATGAACCGTCGTTGCCGAGCTGTAATTAACGCAAGAGGTGCAAATACCAGGTATTAAATCACTTATCAGCATTTCAGTATTTTGAAAATTGTTCATTTCTTTTCTTTCGCATAAGATTCGGTGAAATCCTGAATTTTTCTTTCATTTAATGTGTCTTGTTTCTTTCAAAAGTCAATGTAGAGTTAACTTTCCTCGAAATTGAGATTTTCAGAATGTTCGTTAATTTTTTTGCGCAGTGTATTTGTGGAAAACCATGAGAATTAATAATTTCTCAACTTCAATGGTTCAGAATGAATACAATGTTGCGAACGTGATTATCAGAGAACTGATATCCGATCATCAAAGACTTAGAGGTCGGGAGATAGACGAATAATTTCCTTTCGGACTATGTGAAATGAAATATTCTTCAAACCTTTTAATCAGTTTTTTTGAATAGTAGGTTTTCGAAAGCGTTGACCGAAAATTCTTTCAATCAATTCGTTCATCAATTTAGCGACCAATGATCTCGGACATTAAAGGTCCTCATTAATGAATGATTAAAATAGTCATGTCCTCATACGAATTCTTGAACTATTCATAATGGAAATCATGAAGGGGAACAGAATCAGGTATTTTCCAGACCTCGGTACATGTATGATAAAAAATTCGATGAAATAATACAACAGATATTTCGCACATAAATCAATCAGGATTTTCAGCGTTCGAAAATTGAAAAAATGGCGTGGAATACACCCCAATCGAGAAAGAAAATTTCCAATAACGAGACCATTTCTAAAGCCAACAATTTTCCGATCGGTGGAAAACCCCAAAGCCCGGATACTCCACCCTCCCGCACCCCCACTCGAAATTCCAGGGTTCGTTTTTTCAGCCTAATCTTTCCGAATGTCCTGATTGCATCCGTACGGAAAACGCCAGATTATAATGGGAGCCAGTCTTGGATACCGCGTGAGCCAGAAAACCACAATTAATTTCAGGTATTATCTGGTGTATTTCCCGTAACCTTGATTTATTGAACCTTAAATTTCCTGCGGAGCTTTAAACTGGGAGATTCGGTTTGCTGACCGTCTGATGCTAGGTATATCCTATCAGCTTCGGTTGGTTAACCTTTAATTCTTCAATTAAAATTCGAGGACGGTTTTTTATCGGATATCATGAGGGATCGTAGTTGACTTTGCATTGAGTTGAATTTGTTTTTTCTTAGATTATGAAAGTAATTATTTTCAATGTATTTGTTTGAATCTCTTGATTTCAAAAAAGATTGGGTCATTTATTAAAAGTTATTTTTCACTACCAGGTCCAGATTTGAAAATGAAAAATCTCTGTTAATTTTCATTTTTTTTCATTTCGATTTTTTGCATATGCAGAAAGTTTCCTTTTCGTAGGACAACCTTTCGACGACTGCTGGCGCCGTTGCAGTACAGTCTTTCACCACCCTATCATTTCTTGATGCTACCACTCCCAATATATCTTTGGATAGTGCGATGCACAAATTTCTCACCCAATTGTAAAGGGTGATTATTTTAGAGGCGGAAAACTTCAAATCATGATAAAACTCCCAAAATGAAAATGAAAATTCATGATCATAGGTTTTTATAACAGATAATTCTTTGGCATTTAACGTCTGAAAATTATTTCGGGCATATGGCCACCTCGGCTTGAACGTACATGACGTTATCTTGAGGTCCAATTTTCACACACCTATCGCAGTAAACCTGGCTGTATTCCGGTAATAACCCGTTGAATATTGGCTTCCAGGTGCTCAATCGTTTGTGGTTTGTCGGAGTAGAGTTGTGACGTCACACTCCTCCAGAGAAAATAGTCCAAAGGTGTCCAAAGTCGCACGAATACGGTGGACAGTTAATAGGTCCATTTCGGGAAATCACTCGATCATCAAAGGTTTTCCTCAGTAAATTAATTGTATCGCGGGATGTGTCGCCTGGGACGTCTAACGGGATTCGCAGTATAGTTTAAGGTGAACGTATTGCAAAAATGATCTACAGTTTCTCGAATTAATAGTACTGAAAGACGATTATGATAACCATAAAATGTACGTAATAGTTGCTCGAATTGAACTATGGTTTTCGTAATAAATTTTAATAATTGGCAAGCGTTGCACCGGAATACCTCTAGGTATGATGAATTTGCCAAAGCAGACTTAAAAAAAACTAACAAAGAACTGTCAAATCAGAGACCATGGAAATTTTTTATTTGAATTTAAAGTTCTCCGCCTCTTAAATAATCACCCTTTAGTTATAGCAGCGCCAGACGAATTTCGATATTAGATTTAAATCGTCCAAAATTTAGAATTTATTTATCTTATATAAAAATCACTAAAGCTGTTGAGACATAACATGTTGAAGAATGATTTGTCAAATTTTCACAGCGTTCGGTTCAATGGTTCGGATTTCATAGCAGTCAGATGAAGACGGCCAGTTCAGTGGTATTAGTAAATTGGTTTGAATGAATTTGAATGATGAATTATCTAGGGATTCAACTGACTTTATAAATCGAACCATGAAAAATGTAGAGCTGGTGGATTTAGATGAAAATTTGTTTCTGTTTTCATATGGAAAACCGTAATTTGATTTTTAAATGATCTATTTTCATCACGAAATTTTTTCTGCTTTATCTCTTTCTTGAATCGTTGAATAATTTTGCCTGCAAATATGTTCCACATCAATAAGATATAAACAATTGTAAACCAAACTGTCTGATATAGACCCCGGCACGTAACGAAGTTTAAAATTGTCGTTGTTTTCAGAATGTTATGCAACAATTTTTGGAAGAGACAAACTGATCTGAAAAAATGAGTGCACAAGTTTTAAGCAGGGGCCTTTCTTCTATTATCAAAATTTGTTTTTTAATTGATTTTTCTTTCGGAGACTGGGAGAGAAAAGCCTAAAAAAAAAACCAGAAAAAATTCAAAAACCTTCCATAAAATATTTCAATAGATATCCAATGAATTGAAAGCAGGATTCGAGGAATCATATAGTGTATATTATATACATCGTATATCATCAAGCTACGAACAATTCCTCTCCAGATCTCATTCCGCGACGAAATACAAATTTCCGCTTTTTCTTTGTCTTCAACACCGTCAATTATTATACCACAATCAGATTTGCATTGTTACCGTTCGGAATATGTACTTAACGTTGTAGAGAGTAACAATGGTCTTTTCCATCAGGCCCGGAGCTGCGGTTGATTGCAAGAACGGGGAGGTTTGAATGGAGCGTTGAGAGGTATGGAAGAACACGAAAAAATATTCGGCTTAATGGAATATACATTTGAATGCATCTCGTTGGGTGAATGGAACTTCATGTCTACGGACGAAGTTTGTCCTCATCAACCCTTGAGGGTCTTGGGACCTGAACCCGTGGGGTTTCTTTTGTGGATTTTCTCCTTGAGTTGATCCAGATATTCTCCATTAAATGTAGCATCCAGTATTTTGTTGCAGCAGTGCACGACATTTTTCAAACGTTTTCTGTCGACTTTATTGAGTTTGTGAAATAGCATGATGCAAAATTTTTGTTGAGGAATTCAATATGCGAGGAAAGAACACGTCTGGAACACTAAGGTAAATAGAAAAACATTTTAAAAAATCATTCTGAAAATTTTTGTTAACACAGGAAACAGTGATTAGCAGAAAACTTTGTGAAAACATTTTGGACAGTCTATGAAGACTGTCTATGAAACACACACTATGACAGACTATGAAATGTACCTGCCATCATGTACAGTGATTTCTATATTTGCTGTCCTCTTAGGGAATTTCTGCAAACGTTTGGGGGTATAAAATTTAGAGTACACATTATCACAAAATCGCAATAATTTCAATTATTAATAATTGTGACAGTGGACTAGTGGAGATCCAGACTGAGAGTAAAACCAAAAATAATAGAGTATAAGGATGGGAAACGAAGCGACTACAGTGATGTGAACGATATCTGTAGTTTGAAAAGTAAACGGGTTATGGTTGAAATATTAAATTGGTGTCTATTTGGCAAAGATTAAATAAAGATTATTAGTAGGTTGTTGTCCATTTTGAAAGAAATACTTGTGTTACTTCCGGTAGCTCAGTAAAATTGTAGAGAAAAGCAGACTGTATTTGCGGAGCGAAAGTCGAGATTATTGCAATTTGAAACGACAAGTTCATGAGAAAAAAGGCGGTCAACAATGATGACTTACCAAATATTCTAAGGCTGATGACTTGGAGGGCTCTGCTACAACTCCCAGCTCTTCTCAGGGACCCTTGGCTGCGGGAAATCTGCCCCAACTTTCGGTTCTTAATATGCGGTGTTGAAAACACAATCAAAATGCGATGCGGAATTACACAATAGAAATGAGCGGTTTTTATTATCAAAAGCGTGGAATTATCCAAAACAAATAGCGAAATATTAATCTGTAAGTACAGAAATAAGCGAGAAAAATCAAAATTAAAGGGCGTTTTTAACTCGTTTTCACTAGGAAACCATCAATCGAATCGAATAATGAATGAATGTTTACATACATAAACAGTGTGCTGAGAAACAAAAAACTATCGCGACAAGTCCTCATTGTTGACTGCGTTTATGCGGACTCCTTTGCAATTATTCTTTCCTTCGCTACGTTTCAAACCAAACATTTGGTCCTTCGAGCCGGATTTGAACCAGCGACCTATGGTAAGTCTAACTTGAATAAATATTTTTGCTGAATGATGATTGCATTTTCTCGCGTATTTTCCACTGAAATTACTCGAAATCTACAAAAGTAGCACCTAGCTCACTCTATAATTTTTTCTTGTGTGTTTTTCTGTCATAAATTTTGTGTTGAAAACTGGCCGACATTCAAAATGCATGGCGATTAATTTCAGAAATAGAGAAAGAATAATTTTGAATGTCCGTTCCTTTCATTACCAAAGAGAATGGAAATGTAAGTTCTGAAACTCGAATGATGTAACTGTCTTGTTCATTGCTTTTTATTTTCAGTGTTGTCAAATGGATAGAGGTTTCGGGGCAAAAATATATTGTTCTGGATAACGCATATAGAACTCTTGCTGGGCTGACCTACAGGTCTTGTTGTACACCTCTGATATTTTCCTTTTATTGTTGTATATTGTAATTAATATACAGTGTACTCTCGTTAAGTCAAACTCCTAGGGACCAGAAAAACTGTTCGACTTATCTATTGGTCGGCTCACCAAACATTCGAGTTATTCAAGTGAGACTTGACTTCATAGAGAGAAAAACTCAGGTAAACACGAAATCGTCATCAATGAGAAATGAGCGACTGAGCACTGAAAACATGTCCTTAGAGGTCGAAAAATCGTATGATATTCATCACGTGTGGTGATTTGTTTGCGAACCAAATTTTCTTTGGTCTCATTAATTAGATCAAAAAGTTACACTCGTAGAGGCAATAGTGGTCAGAAGGACGACTTATAGAAGTGGAGGTTCTCTTGACGACCCTTCCAGCAGTTCGACTCATCTACTAGAGGCTCTAGACTCATTGAAGTGAAAATACACTGGGTAAGATATGTATGAATCGGGTCAAGAACAACTGTTATCGATGTTCGATTTATCGAGAGTTCTCTGTATAAATAAGTTCTTAAAATTGTTATAATAATTCCCTAATATATGAACAAATTCTTGAAATGTTCTCAATTTCATAATAATTGTATTGTAGTTGATTTCACTCAATCATTTCGAATAAAAATGTGAAGAATCCAGAAGCGTATTTCATCTGATTCAAAACAATGCGTAGACGGAAAATATCATCCTTATCAAACAGCGGAGCCCGTCCATTTTTTTGTCGATCAAGATGTTTCGTTAAAAGCTCGACAAAGAATACTCAATTTAATGAAAATTCATGAGAAATATGTTTCAAATTTCACGCCTTTTATGATAGTTTTTTGTACTGACTAGTGTTTTCAGCGCCATCTAGGTGTCAAAAGTAAGAAACTAGCCAAAAATTGCAGTCGGATTTTAGTACCACAGATATAAGGACGTTTCCTGTCATTCTAACTCTATAATCTTCGAGTAAAACACTAAAATAAGAGAATTGATGTATACCAGTTTCGAAGTTGTTACACTTTGAAGCACGAACGTTTATAGCACCACCGGTGACATGTTCCAAGTATTCTATTACTGAAGCGACACCTAGTGATGCTCGTCCGAACTCCATCCCACAAATATTTCTGAATTGCGACGATATTTATGTATTATCGATGGTATGCTTCTCCTCAAAGCGTGAACCTATTCTCTCATGATTATCCGGGCGCATTCGATCTCGCCAGGCCACATACATACAGACCCGAATATCGGGTTAATGCGAAAAGCCTCGATGGGATAAATGAATATAGGCAGGGATCCATATTTTGAGTACCACGTGGGATGGAGTTCCGACGAGCATCACTAGGTGTCGCTTTAGTAATATATTACTTGGAACATGTCACCGGAGAAGCTATAACCGTCCGTATTTTTTTGCATTTATATCATACTAGACTAGATTACCAAAGCACGTTCTATTCCGGCATCCTGTATGGAAGAGATTTAAAAAGTGAACCCATTGAACATCCCTGAGGAACTCCCCCGGACAAACTATTACAAAATCGCCACATTTCCGAAACTTTTCGATTCCCTCAATATTTACCCTGGAGCTTTCCCGAAGGGCGAAAATAACGTGAACTTCTTCCGGGGGTGCATCACGATCTCTACCAGCGCACGTGATTCTTTTCAGACACCTCCGACGCCAAACATTAGCGGGAACGAGATTCAAACATATCGCCGTCGGGCTTCTCGCGGATCAGATCGCCAGTTCCCTGGAGAATCGGAAGTTGAATATATCGGAACTGACAGACTCTGAACGGGGGTTACTGAATCCATCCACAGACCGTCTGACGAAGCCTGGCACGTGGGACGTGAGGGGTGAGTTAACGTTATGGGGCAACTGGGGTCTCCAGGGGGATATGTAGACTTGTCATCTTCGAATCCGTGACTCGAAGATGTTTGAAAATTGTCGGAAGTAAAATGACATGGTGGATTGGTATTTTGTTCAAAATTATAATTTCCACCCTTCTGGGGTTTATAAAGAATACTATTTAGAGAAGGTAAATTCAAAGACATATGTGATCCGTCTTAACATGAGCCAGTTACATGAGGTGACGTGCATCACTTCCTGTTTCGTAACTTTCTATTGTGTGACAGTTTCCTTTTGAGGTTACGAAAGATTTTTTTTTCCTATCTGCGATGATTTCTCATTGACTAAGCCGTCATATTCCATTTGTGTTTTTTTTCTTAGGTATTCATATGTCATTTTTTTGTATAAGTCTTGGCATTGATGAAGAAGATGGCCTCTAAATTCTTGAGGGATACTATCTCAAGCTACCTGTACTTCATGCCTCAGAGCCGCCAAATTTCGTGGCAGCTGGGGCAAATTTCAAAGCTTCTACCATGATGTCCCAAAAATTCTCTTTGGGTGACACTATCAGAAATTCAGCGTTCGAAGTTACAATCTTAGATCAAGAATCCTCTGAAGATGGCTACCAAAGTTGTAGGCGAAACGTTATGTGAAATTATTCCCGATGGACCACGGCCAATAAACCCGGAAGACTCTTTTAATATCAGAACAGAAATCTGTATTAATAATAAATTATTCCTTCTTGTTTCATAATTCCCGAGACTTTTCGATAAAATGACAGACACTGCGCAAAAAAATTAACGCACATTCTGAAAATCTCAATTTTAATGAAAGTTAACTCTACATTGACTTTATACCTTATTTTGTATGTTCTCTCGGAAAGGTTTTGAACGAAACAAGACACATTAAATGGAAGAAAAATTCAGGATTTCACCGAATCTTATGTGAAAGAAGAGAAATGAACAATTTTCAAAACACTGAAATGCTGATAAGTGATTTAATCCTTGGTATTTCCACCCCTTGCGTTAATAACAGCTCGGCAACGACGGTTCATATCCAAAATGAGTGATCTTGAACTGTTCTGATCTAATCCTTCCCAGATCTCTCCGAGTTAGATTCCTAAGTCATTAAGAGTAGCTGGATGATTTTCTGAACTTCTCAGCCTTCTATTGAGGTTGTCCCAAACCTACTCAATCGGATGGAGATCTGGACTTCTTGCTGTCCATTCCATTCGAGAGACTTCAACCTCTTCAAGGTACTCCTGAACGATGCGCGCACGATGGGGTCTGGCATTATCGTCCATAAAAATGGAATTTTCACCAATGTATGGGGCAAATGGTCTACATGCTCTTCACGAATGTTCCCTATATACTTATCAGCATTCATAGCTCCATTATCAACGACCACTAGGTCTGTGCGAGCAGTCAAAGATATTTCACCCCATACCATAATCGATCCTCCCTCGAAACCAGTAGTATTCAGGAAATTGCCATGAGCATATCCTTCATGTGGACGTCCGTATACAAGGGAACGTCGATCGCAATGGTAGAGACAGAATCTAGACTCATATGTGAAGAGATCTCTTTCCCAATCGGCCTCTTTCTAATGGATATGCTCTCTCGCAATTTCCAAACGCGTCCTTCGTGGACTGGGGTAAGAGCTGGGCCTCTTGCCGCGACACGAGGCCTTAAATCTCTGAGGCGATTTTTTATTGTCTGGGTGCTAATTTCTAATTTGCACCTCATGAGTTTGCTCAAGCTGATTTCGAAGGAAGTGAGCGGTTGCGAACCGTTGTCTCAAAGAAGAAACTCTCAAGTAACGCTCTTGAATGGCAGTTGTTACCCGTGGTCTACCCTGTCTTGGTCTTCGGACATTCATACCTGTCTCCCTGAATCGCTGCAACATTCTTGACACACTTGTATGGGAAACTCTAAACTTCTGCAATTCTCGTGTATGTCAACCCTTCTTCTCGCAAAACTACCGCTTGGGCACATTCCTCTTGGGTCGAATTGCGTGTTTCGCTTTGCATAGCGATCGAGTGTAGAAAATCAATCTACAGAAAAACTATTCATCACTAAAATTGATCGAGAACAACTGATTTTAGAATGGAGCCAATATATGCAAAATCTGATAATATCATCTTTTTTTATTCGTGCTGGGAAAAAACATCTGTATTGTAGAAAAACAGCGAAAGTGGATAACATATGCATGCATAATTCTGATAAAAATAATTATCATTCAGAACACCTTCAGTTGTAGAATAAATTTGAGATTTCCATAATGTGCGTGAATTTTTGTGCTCAGTGTAGCAATCAAACAGTGCATGTCTTGAATCCAGATTATTTTCACACATCATAAAAAAGGATCATTAAAGATAAATTTAATAAAAGAATAATACACATTTTCTATTGACAATCAAAAGTTGAATTCGTCAAAATTAGAAGCTGAAGGAAGAAAATTATATGTATGAGAAATACCAGTGCATCAATGGGATACCAAAAATTTTTTTGAGAATAGAAGCCACAACTCTCCATTTTAGCTTTGAAAATGTGAAAAGAATTTTTCAATTATCTTTTCCCCTCATTTAAAGTTCGAAAACAGACGAGGATATCCAAAGAGCACGTAAAAATATCCCGGAACAAATAACTCACGTTCTTCAGTCATTAAAATTCAACATACGAACTGGGAAGTTGGGCTATTGATGGTCCATCTCTGAACAGCACGTCAATCAGTTGATCGTGACTGAGGAAACATTGCCAGCTTTAAGTACAACCTAGTTTTTGCTTGAAACATTTCTCCAGATGATACTGAAACTTCTTAGTTAGTTTCTAATCCTATAATTGAAGTGTATTCTTGTTCAGTTGATGTTATCGAAGTGAAATTCCATAACTCAAAAACAGTATTCTACAGCAACTCTTCAGATAAACGTTCCCAAGAGTAATATTGTATATTTCCCCTCTTCTGAAGAACTTTGTGGCAGTCTCTGTGGATTTCAGAGGTTCCAAATCAAGATAATAAAACTCATTTAAGTAACGGACTGCTCCAAAATAATTGCGATAACACGTGACAAACTTTCACAAAAGTTGAATGTTTCGGGACTTTGATCTTACGTGCTCAGCCAGGATGCTCAAATAGAAGGATATTCTCGCAACCTCTTCTGTACTCGAATTCGATTTAAATTTTTTCGGTTGGATCTGGCGAAATTAACATCCCCACATTATTTGATTCTCGGCCCGTCTCATTTCAATGCATCCTGTTGAATTTGTAAATTTCCTCGACTGAAAATCCTAAGAAATTCAAAAAGAAGAAAATTTGCATTGATGTTCTTTTTTCTCCGTATTCCGAGGATACTGAGGACTGAAGAGCTGGGTTTCTCAGACTATTGCTAAATTTTTACTGAAAAAAGGCGCAGAAGATTTTGAGATTTTTTTTTCAAATATGTTCTTTAGAATAACTGAATACACCAATCCAGTTATTGAATATTGAAGGTGATCAAACCATTCAATATTTTTTTCAAACATAAGCAAAGAATTTCTTGTTTTTTCTTAAAAATTCAAAGTTTTTATACCATAAGAGGAAAATAGAAGAATATAAAAGAAACAACAATTCGAACTATCAAACTTTGTAACATTTCGTAGTCTATTTCAGTCTCCTTTTTCAGACAAATACATGAAAATTTCGAATTGATTTTGTTCTAGGGACTGGGATAAGAAATCCTTAAAAAGTTTCAGAAAAAAGCAGAAAACTTTCAAAACATATTTCAATCGATATTTGTTCATCCTAGTTGAAAAAATCGTTTTCTCTTGTCCTAACATGAATTCTTCTATAATGAGAAATGACTGGTTCATTGAAACCATACTCCTCCATCAAAGAGGATATTGCGTTCAATGTTGGGTAACAATATTTTTCCAGCGATCTGTTTGGTGCAAGAATTTTCATGATTGAAACTTTTTTTAATCGAGTGTTTTTCAGAGACTTGGTAAAAAGCCGAAAAAAAATTTCAGAAAACTTCGTTTCGTGTAGAATCACATATTTTTCATGGTATTTGTATCATTCCTCATCCGACATTGTCTATTTTAATCTCCAACCCTCTGGTCACCTTCCCATCATAGACGTTTCCGTGTTATAACTCTCCAAACTAAGCCGATACGAAGCATCTGTTCGAAAAAAATACAAACAAGAGAGAAGGTCGCGCTCATCGTTGTATCAAGCGGTGATATATCACAGCTTGTTTTGAGATCTGCCAGCTTTTCCCTGATCGATTGTTTGAAACAAAACCGAACCGACTTCCATTTCCATTGTTTGGAGGCAATCTCTGCTACGAAAACGGCATAAATTAGATTCCTGCGCAGCAAAAAATGTCCCGGAAAAAAGAAATTGCCTTTTAGCTCTTTGTGAGGCCTAGTTCATGAAAACAGAGATGGGTTGACTAAAAAATTTCTGGAGTACGTGGAATTGAATGATAAAAATGAAGGAGAATAATGTTGGTATCTTACGTTAGTCATATTATGTTTTCTAAAGAAAATATCTCAAATCAGAAATGAGATTTTAACGATTTATTTGAATTACCGTTTCAAAAATTATCCAATATATTGCTGGATTTTTTTTGGGTTAGGGAACGTAGGAGAATTAATAAACCACTTTATGTGAAGGCCAACGTTCCGCAAATTTATTTTCGCATCATAAGGGCTCTAGAAAAAACATACTACGAGTATGTCAGAAGATGAAAAAGGTACATATTCACACTCAAATGTAAAAGTTATTCAGATAGATAAAAAGTTTTCATGAATAAAAATTGTAAATACAAACACATAAATATCTATATATAGAAATGATCTCATTATATCAAAAACTCACATTCACAGTTGTGCTTTCTTTGGTCTAGGACATGAAAATTTGGATAGTTATGAAAAAACTATAAACACAATATTTGTATAGTATTCAGACAAAAAATTGTGAAAAACTTTGAACAGGTTACGTTCTCTTGAAGAATTTTAGAAATTGAAAAAGTTCCATCATGAACTCCCAACTAAATCCTGAGGTGATTCAAAGAAATTTAAATAAATCCCAAGGAAATCTTGAGAAATCCGAAGATAGGCTGAAATAATCCGAGAAAATCTAAGGAAATCCAGAGAAGATCCAAAGAAATCCAGAGATGTAAGGACATTTGGAGAGGATCCAAGGAAATCCGGAGAGATTCGAGGAGATCCGAAAGAGATCCACTTACAGTCAACCGAAAAATAGATTATTGAATCTGAAGAGAAAGTTCAGAGGAAATCCTAGGAGATTCAAGGATATCCCGAGGAGATTCAAGGAGATATAAGGAAATCAGAAAGAAATGCAAGGAAATCCGGAGAAAATATAAGGAGAGTCAGATGAGATCGAAGGGAATCCAGGCAATTCCGAGGAGATCCGGAAGGAATGCGATGAGATCCAAGGAAATCCGGAGGAGATCCAAGGAAATATGAAGGAGATCCAAGGGAATTCTCATATTGTTCTAAGGAGATGAACTTACATCAAACTGAAAACAGATTATGGTGTTTGATGATCCCTTGAATCTGTTGAGAAAAGTCTAGCGGAAATCCGAGGATATTCAAGGAAATACAAGGAAATCAGGAGAAGATCTAAGGAAATTCGGAGGAGATTCAAGGGAATCCATGGAGGAGATTCGGAAGGAATGCAAGGAGATCCAAGAGAATTCCCTTATCATTCACGCCTTGGTTCTTGCAGATGAACTCACAGTGAACTGAAAAATAGATGGTTGTGTTTAGTGATCCCTAGAATATAATGAGAAAAGTTAAGAGGACATCTGAGGAAATCCAAGGCAATCCCGAGGAGATCCAAAGATATCCCAAAGAAATCCTGGGAAATCGGAGGATATGCTAAGAAAATCCGAGGAAATCTAAGGAAATCCAGAGAAGATCCAACGAAATCCAGAGATCTAAGGACATTCGGAGGGGATCCAAGGAAATCCACGGAGATTTGAGGAGATCTGGAAGAGATCCAACGCAATTCTTGTATGGTTCACGCCTTGATTCATGCAGAAAAACTGACAGTCACCTGGAAAATAAATTATTATGTTCAATGACCCTTGAATATGAATGAGAAAGTTCAGTGAAAATTCAAGGATATCCGGAGAAGATTCAAGGACATCCTGAGGAGATTCAAGGAGACTCAAGGAAATCCGCAAAAGATCTGAGGAAATCCGGAGAAGATCTAAGAAAATTCGGAAGAGATTCAAGGAAATCCAAAGAAATACGGGGAGATCTGAAAGGAATGCAAGTTGATCCAAGAAAATCTGGGGAAGATCTGAGGAAATTCCTGTATTGTTTCGTTCACACCTTGATTTACACAGAAAAACTTACAGTCAACTGGAGAATAGATAAGTGGGTTTAATGAGCCCTTGAATATATTGAGAAAGTTCATGGGAAATTCAAGGATATCCCGAGAAGATTCAAGAAAATCCTGAGGAGATTCAAGGAGATACGAGGAAATCCGCAAGAGATCTAAGGAAATCCGGAGAAGATCTATGGAAATTCCTAAGAGATCCAAGGAATTCCGAAGAGATACGAGGAGATCTGAAAGGAATGCAAGTATATCCAAGAATATCCAGGGGAAATCCAAGGAAATTTCTATATTGTATCGTTCACGCCTTGATTCAAGCAGAAAAACTTACAGTAAACTGAAAAATAGATTATTGTGTTTAATTTGCCCTCTTAAATAGAATGAGAAAGTTCAGAGGAAATTCAAGGATATCACAAGAAGATTCAAGGATATCCTGAGGAGATTCAAGAAGATAGAAGGAAATCCGCAAGAGATCTAAGGAAATCTGGAGAAGATCTGAGTAAATTCGAAAGAGATCCAAGGGAATCCAAAGAAATACGAAGAGATCTGAAAGGAATGCAAGTAGATCCAAGAATATCCAGGGGAAATCCAAGGAAATTTCTATATTGTATCGTTCACGCCTTGATCTACGCAGGAAAACTGACAGTCAACTGAAAAATAGATTATTGTGTTTAATGATCCCTTGAATATAATGAGAAAAGGTTAGAGGAAATCTGGGGAGATCCAAGGTTATCCCGAGGAGATCCAAGGAAATCTCAAGAAGACGCAGGGAAATCCCGAGGAAATCCTGAAGGAGGAAATGTTTTGTCACAAAAATGTCCCCCGAATACAACTTCGCAGAGAAGAACTCAACGGTAAAACTTCCAGAAATCGCCGAACAGAGTAAGTAAATAGCAGCGACACACATTTCGTCGAGTTTCCAGCCCTGAAACTGTTCCCTCACACATATCCCACCTTTCGCTACCAGCCCAAACTTCTCCGCTTTGAACTGCCTCAATTACGGGAACAACCTTAAATGTAAACTCAAGCGCTCCATCCTAATCTCCGTAAATGTCTCGCATTCCTCCGCAAGTTCCATCTAAACGCATTCGGCGAAACTTTCCGGCCAGAATCGCACAGATCGGCTCATTTCGAGGCAGCCGCGCCGACAAACCGATAGACAGAAGCCGCCATTAACGTAATAAAATCAAGTTCTTCGATCTCCATCCGCGCGCAATCAGGAAGAATGAAAAGTAATCTGGACTGCGAACTTTGAGCCACTCCCGATATTGGGCTTAACTGGATTCGGAACAGCACTCTAACTTCAAACTGTATTATGTTTTAAAAAGCCCCGGCGCTCTGAATCATCTCTGGCCTGGGGGCAATTTTAGTTCAGTGCGGGCAGCCCGCACAATAATAATTAGAATTGCTGTTTCGGATGTACCTCTATTATGCCGCTCTTTGGGGATGCCCTGCACTTCATGAAATAGAGTGTCGGTCGAAGATTAGCCGCAATTAATGGAAATTGCATGCAGTTTTTGGCCGTGGGTAATTGATTGGGCTAATTTAAAGCTGCAAACTCCAGCCGGAACGTTTATATACAGACTGGTCCAAGCCAAGTTTTTTCTAGTGAAAACAGCTAACTAGAAGAAACAGTAAACCTACCTGCGTAGCTTCTAGTCGGAGATAGAGTTCGCTTTTATTCAATGTAGTAGCGATAATTCGACTGTCAAGAGTAGAGCAATTGATAATCTACACTCAAAATCCCTGAAGGGAATCATGACGGTACTTATAGGGGATGAGGGTGAGAGGTGAATTGTCTATATAATAGTTGACAGTTAAAAAGGGGTTACAGTCCACTGCAACCCTATGGTCTATTGTGCCCCCTGACAAAGCTTTACAGATCGCCTTCCAGTCCCAGAGATCTTATGAAAGATTCTGGACCAGTGAGGGGTTTCCGAGTACCCTCTCTGTCAAGTTTGTTGGCCTCTCCGTTACCTGTGATTCCCAAATGACCAGAAACCCAGATTAAAGAAACCTTATTTTTCTTGCCTGCCTCATTGAGTTTGCTCCGGCATTCCCATGTTCATTCTGAGTGGATGACATAGGAGTTCAGAGCTACAATAGCAGCTTGACTATCTGAGTGAATAGCTATGTCGCAATTCTGATAGTTTCTGTCTAGACATCCTTCGATTGCTAATATTTCTGCTTGAAGAACACTCACACAGGACCCTGACGATAGTGCACACATGGCTTTGGCCCCGTGAACCCAAGAGCCAGCTCCGATGTTGGTTCTAGGACCATCTGTATAACATTTAACAGTATTTTCTTTGAAATTTTGGTCGGTTGCATAGCATCGTACTGAAGTGTTTTTGAGTACTTACTTTCTTGACCATTACATCACTAGGAAGGTTCGCAGACGAGATGTAGTTACTTAGAGAGCACCAGGCTCTCTTACACCTATTTCTCTCATTACCTGCGCCTTCTCTAGATATTCTGAGGATGGCTTCATGGGCCATCCTGTCAATCACCAGATGTAGGCGTGGGAGATCTGTTTTAATCTCAAGTGCTCTGGTTGGGCACGTTCTCATGGCCCCCGTGATGCACACACAGGCAAGCCGCTCTGCTTTATCGAGCATTTTCCTTCTACTTGTCTGACTTGCTTTAGCAAACCAAACTACTGCCCCATATGTAATTACAGGTCTCACAATCATTACGTACATCCATCGCAGTTTTTTTTGGGTTACAACCCCAATTCCTTCCGCATAGACGCCTGCACGCCATAAGAGCCTTAATAGCTCCACTAGTAGCATTACATATAAATCATGACTATACTGATAGGGGATGAGGGTGAGAGATGAATTGTCTCTAACTTCAAACTGTATTATGTTTTAAAAAGCCCCGGCGAGCTGAATCATCTCTGGCCTGGGGGCAATTCCAGTTCAGTGCGGGCAGGCCGCACAATAATAATTAGAATTGCTGTTTCGGATGTACCTCTATTATGCCGCTCTTTGGGGATGCCCTGCACTTCATGAAATAGAGTGTTGGTCGAAGATTAGCCGCAATTAATGGAAATTGCATGCAGTTTTTGGCCGCGGGTAATTGATTGGGCTAATTTAAAGCTGCAAACTCCAGCCGGAACGTTTTTATACAGACTGGTCCAAGCCGAATCATTGTTGAAACATCGAATAATAATTCATTTCGTCCTGATAGAAACGATATTGAGCATCATCGCATTACATAACCTACTAGTTCTTGTTGCATTTTGTAATGGGTCTGGGCGCCATTTTGTGGTCTGAGTTTCCCCCGTTGAGATCAACTGTGGGCGCCAGCTATTTTTCTGGTGGAAACAGCTAACTAGAAGAAACAGCAAACCTACCTGGGTAGCTTCTAGTCGGAGATAGAGTTCGCTTTTATTCAATGTAGTAGCGATAATTCGACTGTCAAGAGTAGAGCAATTGATAATCTACACTCGAAATCCCTGAAGGGGATCATGACGGTACTTATAGGGGATGAGGGTGAGAGGTGAATTGTCTATATAATAGTTGACAGTTAAAAAGGGGTTACAGTTCACTGCAACCTTATGGTCTATTGTGCCCCCTGACAAAGCTTTACAGCTCACCTTCCAGTCCCAGAGATCTTATGAAATCCAATATCTCGGACGGCTTCAGTGAGACTAATTCCTCACTCCTACAGATCTCTTGACCAAAGCATTGTTTCCTTTGGCTTACAATGCCGAAGCATTCTATGACTAGGTGAATAGGAGTTTCTTGCTCCTCCCCACAGAATCTACACTCGTCAATGTCCGATACGCCCATTCTCAGCAAGTGTTTTTTAAGGCGAAAATGCCCTGTAAGAAAGCCAGTGAGGAGGTGTAGTTGGTTCCTACTGAGATCCAAATATGTTTTGGATCTTGCAGTTTCAAAATTCCGAAGAAACTTTTTGGAGTGGCCTAACCCTGGGAGATTCTGCCAGAGTGTTTCTCTTTCAGTTTTCTCCTTCTCCAGAAACTCCTTCTTATATGTATATTATGCTATACCACAAAAAGGTTCTAGGCCAGTGAGTGGTTTCCGAGCACCCCCTCTGGCAAGTTTATTGGCCTCTTCGTTACCTGTGATTCTCGAATGACCAGGAACCTAGATCAAATTGTCTATATACAGCTGTATGAACACTGAGAAAACATCAATTTATGACACATGATAGAGCCTGGAAGGTTAGACGTTGCCGTTGTTACCAGCAACGTGTCTAGTGTCACGCGTAGATATAGAAAGTATACGGTTTTCTTGTGCAATTAGCACTCTTTTCGATATAATTTCGAATAATGAAATGAAGAACTGTAGGGAGGAAAACAAAACAGCATTTCGTTCATCTGCGAATAATTTCTTAATATTTTATCGCCAATAATCCAGAACTAACCACTAGGACGTAGCTGTTGAATTGAGTTCCACAAGATTACAATCAGAATAAAAATTATTTTACTTTGTGAAGCGAATGAGGTAGGTGAATGATTATCAAAAGATGTAAAAAAGTCACAAATATACCTGTCACTCAATAACCACTTGAAATTAGAAATGGGTACATTCACTTCCGTCTCTAAATACGACTTCGATTCTCAAATTACTCAAGATCTCAAACCCCGATGATATTTTCGGAAATGCCTCCTCAAAATTCATATGGTAGAACTGAACAAAGTCATTTTCTTTAGCGTTGGAAAAGAAATTGAAAATTGCCTTGTCTTTAAAATGACAACAAAAGTCGGAAAATCGATCTGATCTTGTTTGTCCCAATCGATGTAAACATTGTCATAATGGACAACTAATTTTTGTCTCCGTTCCTCAGGATCAGTTATTTTCGGAGTAGCTGAAGACGTCATGTAACTCGGTCGATTTGGAATAATTGAAGGAAATGCATCGTCAGTTAATTTAGGAATTTTTCGGGGTATATTAATAACTGAACCTTCGGAGGTTGGATGAGAGTTATTTCTCAAAATATCTACAGAATGTTTTTTACAAACTACACTGTCATCGTTGACTTTAAGCCATTTTCTTCCTCTCGCGGGATCTTTCGGAAATCTAAATACCGACACCTTCTCATTAGTAGATTTATAGTTGTTTTTGCAACCGGGCACTGCACAAGTACGAGGCATAGTACTCAAAACGAAGATTTCCAAATGAAATTTCAATAAATATTCAAATGAAAAACTTTCTTGTTGATAATCCTTCCAGATATGAACACTGAAAGTCGGAAAATTCTATCACAAACCCGATATACATTGTTCTTGCAAGTTCAACACTTATTTTCATCTTAGAAATTGATTGAAAAACTGATCACGCAATCTTTTCGAATTAATTTTTGGCGACAGGCTGAAGAGTAGATTTCGTATTTCGATAACCCAGGAAGAATCTTAGAACGCCTTGCGGAATCAACTCCGCTTATTCTCTGACCAAAGGAGCATTACCCAGATCTTCTTCATCATTTTTGTGAGTTTCCTGTTTATATCATTTTTCGTCTTAGACATTTCAATAACAATATCAGAAGATAGCATATTCACCAATCCTTTAGTCTGCAGGCTCCAAAAATTTTCATAATTTATACTACCAAATTTACAGCTGCAGAAATCAAAATACAATTTTTACCTTATACATGAAAAAACGTCTGAAACCGTAAGAATATGAATAATGAGTTCGGTTCACTCTAACCATGACCCTTGATCTATGATTCTATTTGTATCAGTAGTAAAATGGATCAGATATATGGTCTGAAACATCACTTCAGGACAACCTCGTTAACAACATTAATGTCTGACGAGATTTCAGAGCCAACTGTGATTTGCATGACCGAATCCGTCTGCTGAAGTGTTGGTAAAGCGTTAGTAACCTACGTTCGCATCGGTACATTGGTTGTCACTCATTAGCCTTCATTGACATGGGGCCTGGGGTGTTCTCATCATCATGCAATACCGCAGAAGCTGCATCGATGTAAACCGAAATACTAGAATGAAGACGTTTACAGTTATTGAAAAAAAAATATTTGAAAAATAAAGTTTGTAAAAATCGACAGTTCTCATTATGATTTCGATGAAATGAAAAACCGCACATCACTTCGATATTCTTAAAAATTTGTTTCACACATCTTGTATTTTCTCAGATATGTATCGAAGTATTTTATGGGAGCTCTTTGCTATTTTGTGAAAGTTTTCTCTAATTCTTATTTATTTCAGAGATTGGAAGGAAATACGCCAAGGAAACATTCACAAAATTGTATTTTTTGGGTCCTATGTTATCGTAGTAATTCCAACATAATTGATTATTCAGTACACAGCCTAAATAGACCTCGAAGGTGCAATATTGTAGCAGTTTTACTCAGCAGGAATCTCGATTCATGCTGAGAACAAACTCAAGCAGGAAGTTTCGTCCAAAACCTGCTAAAATAGGTTCTGGGATCATTCAGTTCATTCTCGACCCTGTCGAAAATGGGAGCCATAAAAATACCCCAATTGAAAAGTTCCATACACCCTTTGAAGGCAGTCAGAATTCCGCTGATCAAGAAAAGCACTTAAACTTCCCAACTCTTGGGAGGTAAAATATTTTTATGGTAAGGCGGGATTGAGTTATCGCCTGTGACCTACTTCTGGACTGATTAGGAACTTTTCCGCTGGAGAGTTTATGTGAATTGTTGGTTTTGTCGGGCATAATATCCTTGCGATGATGGAGTGTGTTGCGAGCTGTCGACTCACCCGAAGACATTGATATGTAAATGCTGTAAAAGCGTTACATAAACACCAAACTTCAGGTTCGCCTCAGGCTACGAAATATTCCGTATCTCATTGTTCGCCGAGATAAAACGCCCAAGTTCAAGTTTAGAACTTTGAATTGTGCGTACATCACATCCCGTGAAATTCGAAAGTACGAGCTTTTCCACTTTATCAAAAATTGTATCTCTCACTGAATTCTGACTCCTCTTCACAAACTTATAGCTCATCCCTTAATTTCAGATTCCACAGTTATTAAATATCTTCATTTCTGATTTGATACGTATGAGGAAATTTTCAATAGAATTATATGGTTGGACAGTGTTCATGTAACAAAAATCATGCGGAAGTAAATCTTCCTATGAGGATTATCGCTAGTACTATCAGATCTTCACTTACTCCTTGAATACTAGTCCTCTCAATTATTGTACCTCCCAATATTCACAGAGAGAAGAAAACTTTGAACTATTGGTGGTTTAGAGGCTATAAATAAATTAACGAATGCATTTTTGAAACGGTCAGTTATATTTAAAACAATTTAATTTTTCATGAATGATTGTTTTTTTTCTGCTTTTGGGTTTTTTTCATTCAAGGTTGAGATGAATAATAATAATCCTCAGGAATATGGAAAATTGAGTGTACCTTTCGGTTTTTCTCCCTCAAAACATAATTTCAATCCTAGATACCTGGGAATCAAACCTGATTCCTCTCTAAATTTCAACGCTCATTTAGATGATCTGCTTTGGAAGCTCAACACTCGAAACAATATTCTTCAGAAACTAGCTGGTTCCTCATGGGGCGCTGATGCAACAATACTTCGTACGGAAGCAATAGCTTTGGTTTTTTCTGCTGCTGAATATCGTTGCCCTGTTTGGTGGAACAGTGTTCATGTAAAAAAAATTGATGCCCAACTAAATTTTTCTATAAGGATTATTACTGGTACTATCAAGTCTACACCTACTCTTTGGTTACCAGTCCTCTCAAATATTGACCCTCCCCATATTCGCAGAGAGACAACAGCTTCGAATTTTTGTAACAACTTCAATTCCTTTTCAAATTAATTTCCCATACTCACCTATAGTCGCGTAAACCTTTTTGGTCGAATTTTCTGAGTTATAAGAATAAAAGCGACAAAGAAATTCGGCAATCAAAATGAAATGTATCCAATTTTTTCAAAAAAGATCTTATTTTTGATCCTTCCATCAGAGTTCCTGGTTTTGACTTTCCCAGGAGAATATGGTCTGTTCTAAATCGTATTAGAACAGGGCATGGACGATGCAACAGCATGCTCTTCTGATGGAATTCGGTTGAGAGCCTTAGTTGTGAGTGTGGGGAAAATGAGGAGACTATAGAACATCTTATAAATAGTTGTTCCATTTATAAATTTCAAGAAAGTTTCGAGGCTATACATGAAGTAACAATGCATTCCTGAAATGGGTGGTTAATTTCAAAATAATTTAATTAATTCTAAATAATTGGTTTCTTTTGTGCTTCTGTCTTTTTTCATTTTCAGATTAAAAATTGCGAGTCCTCTTGTGAAGATTCTGTTTATCTGAGCCCATCGACGGATAACATGAAGATGTTCAAGATTTTACTGATATTTAATATTTCAAGTTATTTTTTCCACGGGCGGGGTAAGGGTTTTTTCCAGCTGAGGTTCTTTCCCTTTCCTCATTCAATCATACTGCAGACCTGTATGGTTTTCCTGTGTTGTTCCAACCTCAGCTAGGTACATTTTTGTTTTGATATGTATGGTATGATTTTAGCTCTCTCACTCAAAAGAATATATAAATATCTACTCAGAATTTTTCCATTCGCATCACAGAAGTTTTGAATGAACGCTCTACGGTGAATTTTCATCTAAATGAAAAACCTTTCCTGAAACAAACAGAAGGCTCAACCAGATTGAAGTTGAGAGCAAATAACTCCCGATCAAGTCGAAATGGATGATTATAAACATTGATGGTGCTCAGTTCGAGACGGTATCATCCCAAGAGATGAGACCTAACGGCCTTATAATCTTCTGAGTGGATGGAATTAAGGTAATTAAGATGTCTATGATGAAGTTTGGCAGAGCCCATTCTGATATAAAGGCTTAACGGGCGTAACGTTGATGGCTGAAAATTCAATTCTTTCGGAGTCTCGGTGAATATAACTGGGGATTCCACCCCTCTGAGAATAACAGAGGTCGATACTCATGATTTTATATTTAAATAAAACAAAAAATTATGGCAAGAAATGCAAGGATCAGCGACTCTCTTGAATTTGGTAACTTTGGGCTAAAAAAGAGTGCACATCATGACTTAGAATTATACCTAAGAGGTAAATAATGGATTGAGACGGTTGAATATTTACAAATGGAATATTGGACAAAATAATTACCGATGGTGGCGCTGCATTCGCCGATCAGCTGTTTACCGAAACGAGTACTCTTTCGTGTTTACATTAGATTTCTATTTGTATTTATGGGATTTTTTAGTTTAAACGTTTATTGGCTATCAATAATCGAAGGTGTTTCCTAAATTGTGGATCCTGTGGATTATATTATAAGTGCTAGTATAGGTAATATTGTGCTTTTTGTTATATTTTATGTAAAATATTGAGGTGAGCGTTATTCAATTTAGAATGCTTTTCAGATCATCTGGCAAGATGTTTATCAAAGGTTCCTCTAATTATAGGAAATTTTCCAATATTTTCATGCTCACAGATGCTGTGAAGAAGGTGAGCAAGTGTTGCAATGCAATCATTTGATTCTATGCGGGAAAAAATTATTTCAAAACATTAGAATTCTACAAGCACAACCCCATCATATTGAGGAAATGATGTCTTATAAAAATGATGGTGTGAAGGTTGACAAGATTATATGCAGATACTGCAAAATATTTTGACAATTTTACTGATTGTGAAGGTAAAATTCATTGTAACAGAACATGAAAACATACATGATTGTAATGTAATTGAACATCAGCATATATGCATTTAATAGAAGCTACTAATTTTTTTTTTCTGTTTAGGAAGGGAAAATATCTATGAAAAGAAAATGGGCGATAAATTTTGAATAAAAATGGACTTTCTTCAGAGAACTGTATGTATGCGGAACATGATGTGACCATTGATTAATCATGTATTATTCATTTATTACATCTCACTTGTGTCTTAGGCTGCAGTTATAAAAAAATAAAATTATTCAACTTATCTATCGATTGATTGCACCTTTTCCGTTGCTAAATGAACGTCATTACTATTAAGCTATTTTTAATATTAATATTAAATTGATACATATAAGTATAATATATTGTATAAAATTGACAATTCTCGGAATTTATTTGAAATTCCACATGTAGATTTGATCACTGCTGAACATAAGTTCAATTTTGCAACCATCGAGAGAATCACTTAAACTCACAAGGTCCCTAGTTTTATTGCACATTATCATATGGATTGCATTCAGCACTTTCAACTAGGCTCCTCGAATTGTTGAAACTTCCATATATTCAAAAATATCAAGGACTCAAAGTAATTTAATTCGATAAGAATGAAAATTATCGTACAAGAACGATTTGATCAAAAATTTAAAATGACTTGACTTGAACTGCTTTTTTTGGTAGGTTTAGTGAAGGTACAGCTTTCTTCTCCAGTAACAGAAATGTTGTCATAGTGAGAGTTTCTGAAATAATTCAAAACATATGAAGCATTGTTTTCAATTGACATCAGTTTCCACTCTTACCTGTTTTCAATCTACAATCTTCTGGTCGGAAATGCTGTTAGCATACTCTAATATGTTTAGATACAAGTTTTTCCATTATCAAAACATGCTCCTAGGATTTACGTCTTTTAATTTCCTCTACGATTTCTAGTTTATTGGTAAAGTAAACATTTTGATTTTCACCACGAAAATGGGCTCCAGGATTCCTAGATTTTTTAGAATTACATCCATAAACACAACAATTAGTGTTTTTCACGGTTTTTTCCTTAGGCATATCTTTTTATCGCAATAAAAACATAAAAATAAACAAATAGACCCAGCTTTCACGTACTAACTGTCAAAACGATACTCGTTTCGGGCTTAGTTCCAGCTAACGCCGGTAGTGTCGCATAAAGTTGTGTTTTGCTCTATTGCGAAGTTCGAATATTTCTTCGTAAATTCTGGATTATGGAATTATTTGTTTCTCCAGAATATAATATAGTCGTAAGAGACATAAATTGGGAGAAAAAATTTACCATCACAATCGACAATTGACAAAACAGAAAAAGTTATAAAATCAGAATTTCATAATTATCACAGACTTCAGCCTGGAGAGAAAACTATTCAAGAGAGTGTCAGTAATAAAAGAATTGTTTATTTTTCCTCAGATAAAATAAATTGCTCAATATATTAAATGATACATAACATAAGTAGGCGTTATGACACATTATAGACTGAATGAGGCGAAAAGGTTCATTCTGAACTGAAGTAGATGAGTTAATATAAGGATTGTTCATTTTTCCTGAAATGAAATAAATTGGTGAATATTAAATGATACATAATATTCATCAGATACTTGAAATATGAAATAGCAACAGTTCTCAATACAAAGTAACACACCAATCTAGATGATCAGACTTGATTCCTAATGCCATGAGGTATTTCTATAGTTCATTCCTAGGTTCATCCATAAATATCGTAAGAATTCCACAATCTGACAACACGCATTATATGATTGTCCGGTTTGGTAGATGTCCAATATGATGCATTGCGTTGACAGAATGTTCTCATTTGTTCCCTTCCTTTCATGTTGATATATTCCTATGCAATATGTACTAATGAGACATCATTCTTTGGTCTTCAGAAAGATTTCTGAGGTTTAGAAAACAAACCCAACGAAAAATTTCATCGTGTAATGCTATAATAGACCCCTCTATATGAGCATTGTCCTTTTCGTGTAAAAAGTGACTTTGTTCCTGAGGGATTGTCTAGATGTTAAGGGGGTTGACGAATGAGAGCGGCTTCATGTCAACCCAACAAACAGAATTTGAGTGGGTACGGCCTTCTGCAGAAATGAGAAGGTCTTAGTGTTATTTTTCTTCCATAGAGTTCTGAGTTTTGGGGATAATTGAAACCACTGAAGTAACTTAACAAAAAAAAATCTTTTTTCCAAAATACCTACAAAATATAATGAGGTAACAAAGTTATCCCTACGTCTGTACCTCAGATTGTATAAGAAAATTTAATAAAGAAAATATAAGTTTCCCTGTTCCCTGAGTTACTTAATTACGCAAAATCCAAAATAACCTAATACTAAGAAATGTAAGTTGTGAGCAGATAGGAGATGAGAGATGGCAAGACTTTCGGACTCGACTATCCTCATCAAATAAAATTGGAAAATTCTGACCTTTTGATCTCTTTCTAATAATTCGGCTTTTCTCCACTGGTATCCACAAAGCGATCCTTTCTCTTTGCTCAACTTCCGTACACCGTTTTCTCTACATGCACTTCCGTTTCGGTTTCGTGATTTTCCGATGAGTACGTGACTTTACAATACAAAATCTACAAGTCTCCGCTTAAGACTTAAAAACTGACTGTGAAATATCCTATTTCACCCCCAGAACTAAACCGCGAGCACGTCGAAGAACCCTTTCGGTTCTTATCCCTTGACGATAAAAATTAACTATTCCTCTACTTGTGGGTGTTTCTTTCCCCCTTCAAAAGTTGGCATTATCAATAAGATTCCTCTTTTTAAAGATTCTTCCTCTTTGTGGGAATATCCAAAAAAAGATGCCAGATGGCCCTTTTCAAGTCCCACGGTTCTATATACCCTTTTTGACCCATAATCATAAATAATACCGTCTTATGTTTTTCTCAAGTGTGAAAGTGTTAGTTTTCATGAGTTTGAAGATCATGAACTCTAATAAATCCACAATTTTCATATATAATAAACCATTCGAAAACGACCGTTTTCGAATATTTATGGTGACGGGGTGAATAGTTTATATTTGTCACAGTTTGATTTCTTTGCGTCTCGTAGTTAGACTGCGCTGACTGGATTTATTTTTATACGTGATGATTGAATGATGATAACGTAGCTGTGGAACCGATATGCATTCCTTGGATACAGTGCCGTATTAAGAGGTTTCAGTATTGCATTGTTAATGAGGAAATTACCAATTTCCCCATTCATTACAATGCTAGCTCGATGTATTGCCTATTTATTATAAATTCAACTTAGTGAAATATCATTCTCTGATAATTTCAACAGATAGAAATGGTAGGTCAAGACAACATGCAGCTGATACTCCTTTCTGGCGTAACCAATAGAAGCACACCCTTCTTTCGCATTGCGAAAGAGAAAGAAGGATTTAATTAAAGTGTAAATGCCAAACTGCCGGAAGTACATCTACTTTTGAATGAAAGTAGCGAACTTATTCTCCTAAGTAGAATGACTACGTTTTCGAGTGGAACTAGTTAGCATGATAAAAAAAGAATCCGAGGAATTAATCCCTTTCTGGGAGACTGGGTTTTGTGACGTCTTCAGTAGGAAGAATTAGGGAAAATAGATTCACAATTAGAACAATCCGGATTTAATTCTTTTCAGACCCTCTCAACTATGTCAGTTTTAATTTGTCATTCGGATTTTGATTAAATTCTGAGGAACAGTCGAACTCAGCTCTAGCGGAGGAATTGCCTCCATATTTCCTCGTTGGAAATTTGAGGGACGGTCTTCATTCTTAAATTAGAGAGCGAGAAAGTGTTTTTCGATGTTTCATTCTGATTCTCCTATAGATGAGAAAATTGGAAAAATTTTCATCATCTCATGATGAACTACGCTGTCAAACATCAGGACAGATTTTCTCAATATATTTCCGACACTTTAAAATGTATTTTTCGCCAGAATTTTTCGTTCAATTCTCCGTTTTCCTTTGACAAAAATTCGCATTCCATTTCTCTAACTCATAATTCATTCACTGCTATTCTCCATGATTTCGGAAAGAAAAATACGTCGCCTACATCAGATGCAAATACATGTTTGTACATGACTGGGCTGAAATGGTATTATGGCACTGGAATGGAAATGTGAACGTTTGAACTTCCTGCCTACAATATCGCTATGTGAACGCGTAAAACTCTGGGGATCTCCAGATGAAAAGAAGGCCGCGTTTTTTCATTTCGAATCTTGAAACACGAAAAAAATTATTCATGTGAAGGTTTTGACGAACATAACTAGGAGATATATATTTTTTTCAAACACTCGTATGCATCTCTTCTCTGATTTGCTCCTATTACGAGTGCCTGAGTTACGTCTAGCTTCCATGACTCATGTTTTAACCAAGCTGTCAAGTGGTTTTTGTGGAAGCACAAATTCAAGAGTTAATTCTGAGAAAAATTTTATACTTCATAAGGATTTTTATGGTTTTTTCTGTCAGATATGCAGATGAATTATGAGCATACACCAACCCACTCTTTGTTTTCTAAGCTAAGCTTATTGCATATGGATAATCTTTTTAAAAATAATTTGAAATAAGTGCCGAAATCCATAGCCAGAAAATATAAAATATTCATCAGATAAACAGTGTTTTCTTTCTTTTCCCTATATAATCTGAGATCTTACACGTGTTTTCATCACTAATTGACGATAATTATCATTATAAAAAATTTCACGGATAAAAAATACAAAGATATTGAAAGAAATCGAAATGGAAAATTCTAAAGCTCCATATATAAAATGTGTTCATTAACGATTGCCAAGGTTAAGATCAAAGAATAACTAATAATTAAAAGATTGATATTTTCCATAGGGCGGGTTTCACAAAACTTTAATTGTTAGATTAAAAAGCCTTACCTAAATTCGAACCAATCAAATCACTCGTTTTGAAATTTGAATGAAGCACGGTGGCTCCAATTAATTTGACGGTATAATTAAAGTTTTGTGAAACCGACCCTAAATCTTAGAACTTTCAATGTTCTTGTTAGGAGCATTGATTTCAATTACAATTAATATACAAAGCACAATTAAAAAATGGATTATATAATTGCGTTTTCATAATTATTCATTCATTGAAAATTAGGTACTTTCCCCTGTAACAAATTTTTCAAATCTAATAATATTTCATGAAAAAACGAAAAATTCTTTGCCTCCAAACATAAATAACTTCAAAATAGTAATGAATTTTGGGTTTTTTCAATATGCCTTCATCTTAAAATAACTTGGCTCTACAATTGGGCGTTTCCATCACTAGGAGAGAGTTAAAGAGGATGTAAGTATTTCTTTTTAGCATGTCACTGGACATTTAAAGTTCTCTCTCAACGCAACTAGATGTCGCCATTTGTATTCAAATACTCAAAAGTCTTATACTAGTTTTCAAAAGTAGAAGATGTTTATGAAGATTTTGTAGGTTATATATGTGGGATTCTGGCTAAAACCTATCCATCCTTTCACTCTTTGATGACATTTCATTTCTGCAGTCCCCTTGATGGAAGACCTGTGAACCTATAGATTGAAGATGGTATACATTTCTGTGATCACCATTTTGATTTAATCTATGTTTCAAATAATTGTTCCACACATTCGAAGTCTTGGGATTTTTGGATTAAAATAATATTTTTCAGAACGTTCAGAAAAATCCTAGATTGACCAGTGAAAAAAATCACCCTACTTACGAAATATTAATCTTTTTATTACGATTAAAGGATGGCCTTTTTTTTTCAGCAAATTGAAGGCAAGTGACAAACTTTCCAACAAACTCAACATTCACTGTCTCAAACAAATCTGTCCCAGAAAATTTCGATTAATTCCTCCAGAAAATATAATCTAACCTTGGAAAAAAATTTCACAACAGTTTCTCCTGTAAGTACCTATCTCAAAGTTCCTTCAGCATCCGCCAGATGTCCGTTGGAGATATCTTCAAGTATTATTTTCGACAGGCCGTCAAAGTCCATCTTGTACATCAGAGCTGCAATCAACCCGAAACATCGAAAGTAGGTTAGTTCATCACTTGGGGGCATTTGACAGGAGCCCGAGAAATTTGCCTAATTACATAACTACTTACCGGGTTAAACCGCTCGGAGATAACCGCGTTAAATTATATGAAATCGCTCATCCCTAGGGATTCGCGGCCAATCTAATCTGAGGCGAGGAGATCGGTCGCCACAGTGCCTTTTCCGCAGCCGATTGGCATATAACAGGGAAAATACAATTTTCCTTCGATTTGATTTATTCACCGTTTCATATAAATTGTTTCCTGATATGGATATTTTTATTCCGCATATTTTAATTTTTTTTATTCTATGTTTGAAAACTCGTGATCAATATTTATCAATATACACTAGACGTGTACAAATGTTGACATAGAGTATATCTAGAAATAATTATTGTATTTCAATCCATATAAACCAATCAATTCAGAATCGTCCAGTGATTGAAATCAAAACCAATATTGAAACATAAAAAAAACAATTGGAAATATTCAATCAATCCGCTGATGTTAAATTTTAGCGACGTTTTGTAGATGGTAGGTACTCATTTTATGTATTATCAACAACCGTAGGCGATAAGTATACCGACCATGCTGTATGGACCAATTAGAGCGAGAATAAAGTAAACAGTGCAAGTGAAATGGAAATATAGAGACGAATAGAAAATTCACAAATTAATTGGCGTTGTTTATGCAACCTGGGATCCAATACGCAGCGATGAAACTTGTTTTCTCGTCGACATCGATCATGTTTATCAGAGTTCTGAACATTTCTTGAAGCGGAAAATGTTTCAAAATGCAAGTCAATATGAAAAAAGTTCAGAATTTTCAAGGCTGATTCAAAAGTTTCACTTTTTATTTTCACCAATTCATGAGGAATCAAATTGTTCAGCCTTTTCTCTTTCCACTTTCTCCATACCTTTAACATTTATTTTTATATGTGTTGTTGTAACTCACGAACTATACAGGGTGAGTCTTTGACTTGTACAGGGTGATACTTGAACTACAACTTTTTAATCGTGAGAGATAGAGGAAAATGAATGATACTTTACGGTGATCTTTTTAAGAGAAACTGATAATGCCAACAACTGCATTTCTCTATCTCCTGTTGTTTTCGAGTTATAGGCCAAAATTGAAGTTTGGGTGATTTCAACTTTGGCCATTATCTCCGTTTCTGTTTGGGCTAGGATATTGAAATGAAAACATTATACAGGCACATTTTCATAGCAATCCGGTAGAGTACTTTGTTTTTCCCAACTTTATGTTATAGCTGAGCTATAACATAAAGTATTGTTTTTTCTTATGGTAACAATAGTTTGAAATGGCTTAAAAATAATCGCAATTTTTTCACAAACATATCATGAAAAATACAGTTTGTGTGTGAAATTTGAATTATTGAGTATTAAGTAGGCTGAATCACAGAATAATATGTCTCTACGCATGGTGTCGTTATTATTTTGCGATTGAATACTTGCTTCAACTCTTCGTGGTTTGATCTCTGTTCAAAACAGCTGTCAAGTCGGAGTCATTATTGGCTCTGGGATAAAACATTTTAACAGATCATATTCCTCGTAGTTTTCGAACGTTTCCATATTTCCGGCAATAATGACTTCGAATTCTAATAATTGACAGTTGTTCTGCACAGAGATCAAACCACGCCAATGGCAAAATAATAATTACACCATGCGTAGAGATATATTATTCTGTGACTCATTAGCCTACTTAATACTCAATAATTCAAATTTCAAATACAAACTATATTTTTCATGATATCTGAATAAATCAGGGGGCTATGTATGATGTATGATATATTTCTGAAACGGTAAAAATATGGCGATTCTTTCTGAGCCATTTCAAACTATTTTTTCTATAAGCCCACTTAAGACTCAATTATTCAAATTCAAATACAAACTGTATTTTCCATGATGTATGATATATTTCTGAAAAGGAAAAAAAATGGTAATTTCAAACTATTGTTTCCTTAAGAAAAACACAACTTCATGTTATAGCTCAGCAAAGAAACCTCCTGGGAAAAAAATAAAGTACGATATTGGATTGCTATGAAAAAAGTGCTTGAATAATGTTTTCGTTTCAACATCCTAGCATAAACAGAAACGGAGAAAATGGCCGAATTTGAAATCACCCAAATTTCAATTTTGGCCTATAACTCGAAAACAAAAGAAGATAGAGAAATGTAGTTGATGGCAATATCAGTTACTCTCAAAAAGACCACGTTACGAGCTCCTACGCTTGAAAAGTGGTAGTTTAGGTTTCACCAATTTTGCCCACCCTGTACATATATTTTAGAGAGAGACTTATGTGCTAAAGAGAACTTAACCATTCTTTCCGGTTGGAAATACATGACAGATGTTGGACAAGTTGAAGACTCGCCCTGTATAATAAATGATTCAAGACCCTAGAATTAAAAAAAAATTAAAAAATTTTGATTTTTGGAAATGCAATATTTCGGTGATATTTTGGATATTCGTGGTACATGTTAGATAGCTCCGTCATGGTACTAACAACAAAGTGACGTCACCGGATATTGCGAAATATATGAATTTACAATGGACTTTGTTTTAATCAGATAAATAAGCTGCGTCCTTACGAAATTTCATTTTGGTCGTAACAATTGTCCTTGTGTGTCATTAAGTACCGCTGTTTTGTTGTGTAGAATCAGGTAGCAGAAAAAGTGTATTCAATTCCCCCGAATCAATTTAGGGTGGTTTTAACTCGGGTGTAAATAGTGCTGAAATTGGTATAGCCTACGTCCTAGAAAAAAGGTATAACCACCATTGTTTCATGCTGTAGTTGTATTGATAAATATATTAAAATATTTTCAAATGGTTCGTGAACCTCGCTATCGACCCCCCTATTTTCCATCTTTCAACTTATCAAAACCGAAAGTAGTATTGAATAGCAGAGAATATATGAGAACTTTTCATAAGTAGGAAACCCAGCCAAAGTTTTTTAGTTTTGATGTCTCAAGAAGAAAATCTTTCCCTATTGTCAGATATGTGCTATGCTAATGCATGAGTTGAAGCAATCTGATGTCCCCAACACTCTTGATGGACACTGAAACATAGATTGATGATAATTTAGGGAATAATAATCATTTCCCTGTGAAATCACAATCGTTTAAGTGGAATATCCTACGGAAATTTTGTACGTAAAAGTCAAAAGTTCGTACTGTGATAAAATAAGTACTTTTAAATGTCCAACTCGAACATATTTTTCTATATCGGTTATCTGTAAATCTCAACACATTTATCTTTTTTTCTTTTTTGTTTTCTTTGAGTTATTGTTTGGTTTTGTCATATTCATCAACTTTGTATGATATAATATGCTGTCTTGTATTTGGGATTCCCCTATTCAGACAATAAACAATATTTTCAACTCACCCCTGGCGACAAGAACTGCCCCGAAGAAGGCTACAAATCTACCGAAAAATCCCATATTCAAACTCCTCTCAACCCGCCAATTCACAACATCTCTTCTCAAACGGTCAACGGCAGGAGTTCACGAACTATTCGGACAATCGAAACGTCACATTAAACGTTCTTGGGGCGCTCAACACTGCGCATCGGACGCCTGAATCTCCGACGTCCCGTACGGGGAAAGACCGTCGCGACGCTCTCGGATGCTGCAAGGGATGCCAGGCGGCCGCTGGCTCAGACGCGCTGGACCAAGTGCCAAGTGGAGGAACGGCACTCGGGGGAGCCCTTGGCGCAGGCGTCCGAAATTTATGGGAGCCTTGCCTTGGAGTTCGGGGCCCTATGAAGTGCGTGAGAATTGGGGGTGAGCTAATTGTTTTTGAGGTTTCTTACTGAGTATCGCTCATTGATAGGCCGTAATTTATCGGGAGCAGCATCTCTTCTACAACTGCAACTAACCATTTCTCACGTGAATACTTAATTTTGTTTTAGTTAGGACAATCAATTTCTTTCGGCAGCAAGTGAGCCTTAACTAGCTCAGGATCAAACAAAATCAGGCGTAGGGTTTGAGGAACGAAGAAAAGGATATGAAACTCCATTACCAGTGAAAGACTTATAATCTGAACAAATAACAGTTCACAGGTTCAGGAATCTGAAGAGCCAATATAATACGCATACGCTCACTCAAATAAAATGCTCATAAATGCGCTTACCCCGGGCGCCAGCTTAAGGGGGCCCCTAAATCAACCAAAGGTTTGAATTTTTTCATTTTTTATTTCCTCGGAAAACTATAATTTCCTAGTACAAAATCGAAACCGTAGAATAGAAACATGATAAACCATCACTATGCGAAAGATCTTTAAAATCAACGAATAAGTGAATTGAGTCATCCACGAATGAATGCCACACTTGTTCGGTGAAATAGATGTAAAGATCGGATATGTTTACAATGTGCTGCAATGCAAGCATATGGAATCAGCAATTTCTTTGCCTGGAGAATTATCGACACATCCTCATCGGATTTTCGATTCTTTACAAAACTATTCCTGAAAAGCGAGTGAAAAACGACGAAATTCAGTTGAGGGTATTGAATTCTGTTTGAAATTTAATTGATCAGCATAAAGAATTAATGCATTAAAAATGATAGGCCGTTGTTTTTTTTCCAGAAAAAAATTCAAAATGAAAAACTTTTTTCCTCATGTTCAAGAGGTAATAAGCTTTTTTTCAGATCAACAAACGTAATCTTTTAATTATTTCAAAAAGTCGAACAAAAAAAACGGCTGGTTGGATGGTTTTGGTAGGGTTATGTGAACATATTGAACTGTTAAAGACTCACTTATCATTAATGAATTGGTTGAGAAAACCAATAATGTTAAGTGTCACCTGTTTTTTCGAGCATTTTAACCGTCGTCGTAGGTTAGTTCTCGACGTTTCGTCATTTCTACTCAGGCAGCTTAATTCATTGCAATATAAATCCTGAAGATGCCAGGCACTAGAACTGGCGAAACGTCGAGAACTAACCTACGACGACGGTTAAAATGCTCTAAAAAACAGGTGACACTTAACATTATTGGTTTTCTCAATATTCTCTATTTTTGTTGCACTTTCAAATTCTAGTGACAAGAAAAAGAAAACAATCTCGAGAAGGCAATGAATGGTCTTTGAAACGAAATCATTCAGGTTCTCGAAACTAACCGTTAACTTTCTGTGTTAATATAGGATGCCAAGATATCGGTAGTCGAAATACAAAAGGATCCTTCTTCATTTGTGGGTCGATATATCCATTATATGTAGACTTATTAAGATCTAAAAACAGGAAATTAAAGCTTTATCAACGAAGTATCCGAACATGATAGTGATAATGCAAAAAAGCCCATGCCTGTGGACTAAAAATCGAAAATTTTGAAAATTCTTTCGTTATTGATTTTTTAAATATTACGCAAAAACTACTGAAGCCACAAAATTTCACAGTAATAATGAAAAAAACTCGGGGCTACAATTTTATGTTCGGTTTATTCTTGTACGACTATAGGTCTTGAAGTTATGGCCTGTTGAAAATTGCTCAAAAAATTTCAATTTTATTTTGATTCTTTAATTTATTACAGTAGTATCATTATATACAATGACAGTATTGTAATGAACTTATTACTGAATTAGAGAAAATATTTTACAACATTTTCTGCATTCTTGAAAAGACTTATATTATTTAGGTATCATAAGAAAAAACGACATAATCAACATCAAAAAAAAAAAATATAAGATCGTAATATAACAGATCATGTCCGTCACAAAACTAGAGATCACCTGATATATTGAAATAATACAAAGATTGTGATGACAGAATCTCATCACTGAAATTATGAATGAAAAGGTCTATGTAGAATACTTCCAGAATAAAATGCAATCGATAACAGTAGTTCAAGTTCTTAAATTTTGAAATTATTAATATTATAGTGTATCAAAAATTCTTAATCAAACTCAAATTCATGTTTTGATAATTATCGGATGATAACAAAATATTTGGAAAAGGTTCAATTTGTTCGATATGACTTGATATAAGATTCTCCTCGAGATAAATTAGATTCGATGGAAACAACACAAAATCGTCTGGACTTCACGATAAGCAACTCTGGAATTCATGGATTCAAATACTCCCGCCCATAATTGAGAGCGTAAAAAATTTCATTACATGAATCTTGACGTTTACAAACACCCCCAAGCGTATTCAATAATTCCCCTTCTGCCTCCCTCCCTACTTCATTGAAATTGAGGATTTATTTCGAAAACAAGCACCGAAGTTTTTTCGCTGTTCGCGTCAGGATGAATTATAGCTCTAATTGCTCTAGTATTCCGATCCTGGCAATTCGCAGACAGGGAACACGCCAAAAAAGGGGAAAAAGCGCGACTACAAGAAGTTCCCCCGAACTCCAGACCCAGTTTCAAAGAGAAATCAATCGTTATTAATTGAGTGACACTTCCCACTAATCTGGACTTAGCACAAAGGATCAACATCTCTAGATATAGGGGTGCGAACGGAGACAAAAGGGAGGGGGGGTGGAATCGGCGGTTCCCAAATTTGTTTCTTATTGTGGGGTACAAGAGATTTATTGTGGGAAAGTTGAAACGCGACTATGTGGTGATTTTCAGAGTTTCGCAGAAGTTCCTCTGGAGTTCTAATTGATTACTTTCACCCCAATGGTCCATTGTTCGAAGCAAGTTAAAAAAGAAGACATGGATTCGACAAGTAATTGGAGTGATTCATTATTAATCATATTAATTGCATTCAACATATTCTCTCACTTCTACATTGCGCAAAAAATTAACGCACATTATGGAAATCTCGAATTTATTGCCCAGAAAAAGATTATTCGTTTAATTTTCAACCTCTCACCCATGGAGTCCTATAGACCGCATTTCATCGAGAACAAGTTGTTGAGTTTTCCGTGTGTTTTCATCTTGAATTGTTTATTGTTCATAAAGAAGAACATTAATTCAATTAAAAAGTGCTCTGACCATCATGAGTACAATACAAGGCATAAAGATATTCTCTGTGTTCCAAAATATAGGACCACTTATTGTGGTATCAAGTTATTTAATAATCTTCCGGAAAGACTAAGAATTTTGGAATACAGAGAATTCAAAAGAGAGATTAAAGTGTTGTTACTCTCAAACTGCTGTTACAGTGTTGACGAATACTTAAGAAGTAAAATAGTTTGGGATTGTTCTTTTTTTTTTATTTTGTTTTGTGTTGTTGTTTTCAAATTGTTTTTCACCTTTATCTTTCTGATATGTTCTATACAAAAGTATTTTGTCTCAAAGAATGAATAAATATTATTATTATTATTATTATTCTACAACTGAAGGTGTTCTCAATGATAATTATTTTTATCAGAATTATGCATGCATAAGTCCACTTTCAACGTTTTTCTTCAATATAGATGTTTTTTCCTAGTAGGAATAAAAAAGATTTTATTATCAGATTTTGAATGTATGGGCTCCATTATAAAATCAGTTGTTCTCGATCAATTTTAGTTTGATTTTCTACACTCGATCGCTATGCAATGGGAAACACGCAAGAAGAAGGGTAAACATACACAAGAATTGCAGAAAGCTTTGGAGTTTCCCATACGAGTGTGTCCAGAATGTTGCAGCGATTCAGGGAGACAGGTATGAATGTCCGAAGATCAGGACAAGGTAGACCACGGGTAACAACTGCCATTCAAGAACGTTACTTGAGAGTTTCTTCGTTGGGACAACGGTTTGCAACCGCTCGCCTCCTTCAAAATCAGCTTGAGCGAACTCATGGGGTGCAAATTAGTACTCAGACAATAAGAAATCGCCTCAGAGAATATGATTTAAGGCTTCGTGTCTCGGCAAGAGGCCCAGCTTTTACCCCAGCCCATCGAACGGCGCGTTTGGATTTTGCGAGAGAGCATATGCATTGGGAAGAGGCCGATTGGGAAAGAGTTCTCTTCACAGAAGAGTCTAGTCTCTGCCTCTACCATTGTGATCAACGTTCCCTTGTATACAGACGTTCACATGAAAGATATGCTCAGTGCAATTTCCTGAATACTACTGGTTTCGGGGGAAGATCGATTATGGTATGGGGTGGAATATATTTGACTTCTCGCACAGACCTAGTGGTCGTTGATAATGGAGCTATGAATGCTGATAAGTATATAAGGAACATTCTT
Organism: Hippodamia convergens; assembly: GCA_038502775.1. Lineage (NCBI taxonomy): Eukaryota > Metazoa > Arthropoda > Insecta > Coleoptera > Coccinellidae > Hippodamia > Hippodamia convergens. The sequence continues at coordinate 15,118,252 of CM076607.1, read as the reverse complement.
GAAGAGCATGTAGTGCCATTTGCGCCATACATTGGTGAAAATTTAATTTTTATGGAAGATAATGTCAGACCCCATCGTGCGCGCATCGATCAGGAGTACCTTGAAGAGGTTGAAGTCTCTCGAATGGACCAGCAAGAAGTCCACATCTCAATCCGATTGAGCAGGTTTGGGCAACCTCAATAGAAGGCTGAGAAGTTCATAAAATCATCCAGCTACTCTTAATGACTTAGGAATCCAACACGGAGAAATCTGGGAAGGATTAGATCAGAACATTTTGAGATCACTCATTTTGAGTATGATCCGTCGTTTCCGAGCTGTAATTTACGCAAGGGGTGGAAATACCAAGTATTAAATCACTTATCAGCATTTCAGTATTCTGAAAATTGTTCATTTCTCTTCTTTAACATAAAATTCGGTGAATCGCTGAATTTTTCTTACATTTAATGTGTCTTGTTTCGTTCAAAACCTTCCCGAGAAAACATAAAAAATAAGTTTTTAGGTCAATGTAGAGTTAACTTTCATTGAAATTGAGATTTTCAGAATGTGCGTCAATTTTTTTGTGCAGTGTGAATTAGTTCTGCTTAGGATGCAAAAGAGTTTCCTTTTTTATCATCAATTTTCTCGCTCAGTTATGTACACTAATAATTTTTGTTCTTCTAATATTATTTCCTGTTATTAGTCATGTATAAGCTCTGAAAAACTATCAATTTGGTAGAATATGCGGTGCAAAAAGGCGGATGCGCTGGTAGAGTAACATTGCGTCAACACTTGCAAGTGTTGACGCAATTTCTGTCATGATTACCTTTTTTATGTTATAAATACTTTTGAGCTGCAATATTTTGATATCTTTGTCCTGAGGTCAAATACTTCCTGAGGTACAATAATCTCTCCTACACACATTGATACTTACATAGACATGAAGCAAAAGAGACCTTGACGAAGAAGTACTCCTGAAAACCATCTGTATATTGATCGATCTTATCATCGTGAACTTTCAATACATATTTCAACGTCACACAAGACCAACAAAAACGTCCGCTGTAGAAACGAATTTCAGAAAACCCTGCAACTGAAGTCGCACAGTAACAAAACCCATTTTATCACATCCTAAATAAGTTACAAAGTTGAGTGTCGGTAGCTCCAAGCTCGATCCCCTAAAATATATCGAATGCGAACAAACATCACCGTTTCCTTTGTTACATATGGTCAATTTCACGAACGAACATGTAGGTCACAACGTTCCTAGAGTTGTACCTTCCATACAGGAAAATTGCTCCAGTCAGCGACACGAATTTCACCTGTTATCACGAGGAAATAAACTGGAGAAGCGATGTTGGTACATCGATACTATTAGTTTTTTTATAAAGGTTTATACTAAGAAACCGCTGCAAGTTTAACTGAAGAGAGTAACTTCTTTTTATCCCAGAGACGACCAAGAGCTTGAACATCTCATTATATTTTTCTTCTTAAGTTTCAGATTTTCAGCCAAATCTGTTCTGAATTTATTTGGTACGTCAGATCATCCCATAGAAATTCGAGGTTGAAAAATCATGGGAAATGCCATAGGATCTTCAAATCTGAAATAAGTTCAAATCTCTGAAAAAATATATCAGGTGATCTCCAGTTTTGTGACGAACATAATCTGTTATCTACGATCTAATATTTTTTCCTTTTGATGTTGTTTCGTTTTTTTATGATATCTAAGTCTTTATAAGTCTTTTCAAGAATTCAGAAAAATGTTGTAAAATATTTTGTTAGTACAGATCTGAAATCATTTGGTTTTTAGAAAATAGTGTTCATTATTCTAATTCTCATAATTTCTGAAAGGCGAAAGATTCGATTTTTTCCTGGTTTCTCCTGATCGTCATTATGTTTTTTTTCTTAATTTGATTCGGGAATCGAATAATATAAAGAGGTCAATAACCATGCCAGAAAGGGTGCACGAAAGCCGCTCATTGGCCCAGAACCTTTCTGTGATATAGGAAAATGTACCTATATGAAACAGGTTCTGGAAAAGGAGGAAAGCCGAAAGAGAAACACTGTGTTGTCTCGAATTTTTTTATGTCCCAAGCAACTTCCTAATTTTTTTATTTCATTAAAACCTTTTTCAGACAATAAAAAACAACTTAAAATGGATGGGAAAAACTGGTTCAGTAGTTCACGCGTGATGCGATGACAAAGCAAAACAGTGCTAATTTTTTTTAAGAAGATTTGTGTACACAGTTTTCAAGAGTCTTGAAGAAGTGTCAGAGCAGTGATATTCTGATTGATAGCCGTCAAGGCTGCCGATTGAAATTAATGGGACGAAGTTGATGGTTCATTACTAGGAATATGGATAGAACATAATGGCCAAAAATCTTCTGCACAAGCAGTATGTAAATGAACCGTTCCACGAACAAATCCAACTGAAAATTTCGACGTTGACAACGTCCCATCGTAGTTTTAGTGGATCGTGGAGCACATGTGGGATTAATCAATTCAATTAGGATTCAGCTTGTACGCTTCCGGTGATTCCACATCGATTTTGGCCTTCGACGGATATCTTTTCAGTAATGAAGCACATTGGAATTCATTAGTTACTGCCAGGAAGCGATTTGTACCTCGTTCCGAAATACATCTGAAAATGATGGTTCGGTTTCTAGTCGGGTTTCTTTCAATTGGAGCCGGGAAAACCACAGGAGGGTTGAGATTCAGTTGAATTTTCGGGTCGTTACTCATATATGCTGCCGCAGGTCATCCGAGTGTGTCAGCCCTTTGGAATTTGCCACTGACAACATATGCAACACAGTCAATAGTTCCTATTCTAGAGTCGGGATGTATCACATTTAATACATAGGTACTGTTACCGTTTGGAAAAATTAATTTACAACCTGTGACCCTAGACTAGCAGAGATCCAAACTGAGTGTAAACCACGGAGAACGTGATGTCATCTAACAGAAAATATCTGCAGATCGGCTTTTAGGTTGTTACCCTTCATCAGGACAACAATATACTCACCTCGGAGACTAACATTTAAAGGGCTAGTAGTCGCTTTCAAGTTTCATACACTGCAAAAAAAGGTCTCTTATTCAACCAGAGAACTCAGGACTCATATCTTCCCATATGTTGAACATGAAATATTGACACAAATTGCTTAAAAGTTACTAATAATCGAACTGTAGAAGGCACTTTTAAGTGCTCATCTAAGATAATCACATAATTTAATTAAAAAAAAATTACCCGAGAATAAATATTTGATCATTGCAACATTTCCATATATGTGAATTTTACGTTTATGTCATGTATGAATGAAAAATAGAACAAATATCTACAGAGATCATTATAACAAAGACTGAAATGGAAAAGCTTCAAGTGTAAATTTTCTCTAGTTGGAAATTCACCTTTTAAACCATGGTTGCTGCTGAACCCTGTTGCGTTTCCTAAGCAACAGCTGAGAGACAAATTCTGAATGTGAATGGAATTATGGAAATGATGGTGGTGTGTCATAACCTCGTTTGAATATTTGAACAAGTCCTGGGAAGTTGGAACGTTACATCATGAAAAATTTATACAGCTATTTCTTCGTTATTCTCCCATTATTCATATATTTATTGCCTGGATTCCAACTGAAACACTTTACTGAATTATACGAAGCTTTATAGGGAAGGCGGTGTTCTCAGGAAGATAAATATTATATCACAGAATATTCTCAGTGTAGGTGCAAGCTAATATATAAATTCTTTCGTTTCAGGAAAATGTTTGCGATTAAAATTGTTATTTCAACTATTTTTATAGAATCACCAACAAAACTCTCTGTTTGTGCAATTTCCAATATTATTCGAGGGCAAAACTTAATTTATGAAAGAGCAACTAAACCATTCTGTTGTAAATTTTTTCTATTGGGGAAATTGAATATTGATGAAAAATGTTTGGGTCTCCCGGTTGAAATGCTTTTTCGGATATCGTTGTGTTTGATTATATGACCACTGAGTTCTTTGTTGCCGAAATTGATAACAGATGAATGAAATTGCTGAGGTTGTTCAATTAAAAAATGAATAGCTCCATGAAAATTTCAATTGTTCCTATTGAAATGATATCGATATATTTCAAGGTTTTTTTTATGGTGTAATGATTATTTTTTCGAGTAGATGCGCTAATGAATTGATCATAAATTCGACAAATGTAATTAGTACGAAAAAAGAGGACATGAGAAAATAATTTAAATTGTGATTTGACATTTTCAAAATCATAGATTGCTTCAATTAAAGTAATAAGAACCCAGTATACCCTGACTGTCGATGAAACAACCAATGGTGGCAAAAATTTCTGGTTTGAATCTTTCCGTTTACTCAAACTAATTATTTTATCTGTAAACCTTACAACGAAAAAATTTACAATGAATTCTTGGAATGTTGATGACCCCCATTTGAAAATTAAAAGAATCATCACAACTTCCTGGAGAAGAGATAATCTTTCTGTTGTACAAAAGTGCCAAGGAAAGTGTCATACTATCCCTAAACCTCTTGTTTACCAGATACAATAAATCTCATGTACATTTGCTCAGGAAGAACGAAATCAGTTTACCAGACGCAAAATTCATCTTGTCTATATACTTTGTCACTTATACATTCCACGCAATTTCTCCTTCGTAACAATAACAACGATATCTGTTGTACGAAAAAAACCTATTTCCTCTTCCGCTAAAGTTAGATGACGAAAACAGGAATCTTGAAAGTTGTTTATTTCTTGCCATAAAATTTATAGCTACTATTAAACCTGATAAAACATCAATCTAGAAATAAAGGGCACGGAAGGGAGAGAAGCTTTTATCTGCTGTTGGATCAATCTGCTCAGGAACCCTTCGTTACAGGGTGCTCATAAAACAATTAATTTATCTGACGGCTCTTTTCAGGAATGCTCAGAAGGAAATAACAGTTGTGAGCTGATTGTTGTGGATTTTGCCATTTGTTGATGGGGTTACAATGGAAGGAACAAAATGCGAAATGATTAAAATCATTGTTGTACAAAGATGTAATTTCATTTAATGCAATCTTCAACTTCACTCGGAGCTCCGCATATAGAATTTAGATTTCTGGCTATTTTTTTTTATTTATTGATTTTGACTTACTGTTCGACTTCAGTTGCAGGGTTTTTTGAAGCGGAAGTTTTTGTTGGTCTTGTGTGACGCTGAAATATGTATTGAAAGTTCAGATAGATATTAATCTACCTAAATCGATATAATAGACCAATTTCATATGGATCTCGTTAGCTCAAAAATAGAAAAACTAATTTTCTTAACTCTTTTTAAGTCTTAAAGTTCTGAGGAGGTGAGGAAGTGCACGAAAAATAAACATTTTCTGCACAAGCAAATAAAGTTCGAAATTGAAACAAAGATATAAATTGAATAATGAAAAGAAAATGCAGAATGAAAAAAAATTCATTTGAGTTAGGTCACTAGAATTTCATTTTACGGTTCAAAACTCCTTCTCTTCAACTACATCTCTGAAAACTATTGCTGCTGATTAGTAACTAAAATTTTACATATTAAACATAGATGAATTCAAATTAGTCATTATCGAAATGAATTCCATCTTCAACTCATAGACTCACAGTTCTTTCATCATTATGCTAAAGAAAATGAAATCAAATTTTGTCACTGAGAGAAGAGATATAACGGTTTCCGCCTTTTTTGGCATCATCAGTATCCCATATCCCAAAATCTTTTACGTCGGAACCAATGTTCCGTATTCAAATGGCGACATTTAGCTGAGTTCACATCAGGTGAGAATTTAGACATCTCCAGTCCCATGCTTACATTTTTCATTCCTTGAGATTTAAGCAGTGGCCCTAAATCAGGGCCCCCATTTAAAAAAAAAAGAAAACAAATTCAAAAACAAAAAATTCCTTGCCTTCACTGTGGCCTCACCAACAACCTTTCTGAAACAGATAGTGAGAGTAAGAGGTTAAGGTTGACTATATTCATGCTAGCAAACAAAAAGTATTTACATTCGTCAATGTTTAAATTTGATTAAAAGAAAAGCAAAAATACTTCAAATAAATATTCAAATAAGTAAAATCGGATATACCTTACACGTTGAAAAATTACAGTTGAGAAACTCATTTACATCATAAAGAGCCAGTTGTAACAAAGTAGCTCAAATTTGTTACTACCAATAATAATTTTAGCACGGCTAACGACTCTAAAAGTGGGTATTATGGAAAACATAAAAAAGAAAAAATAAGATATCTGTTGAAATATTGTCTGGGAGGTCTATACATATTCCTGAAAACTTAATTTAGGTTTTCTCTTCCAGTCTCTGAAACAAAGAACAATTAGAAAATAAAATGTCAATCAAAAAATCAAAATATTGTCACAATTCTAAGAAGTTGTATAAAAACTAGAGTTTGCCTGACGAAGGAGTGTGATTTAGACTCCGGAACGTTACGCTTCAAAGTTCAAAGTGTTTTCTTTTTGTTCATTGTTAGGCAACAATTTCTTCTGATAAAGTTTTGGCCCCTGACAAATTAATGCTCAAATTTTAATACAGAGGCCTTTCTTCCATTATTCAAAAAAATTTTTCTAAATGTGTCTCGTTTCAAAGACTGGGAGAGAAAACCAAAATCAAGGAAGAAGAAAAAATAAATATTGATAACTTCGATTCAAATTCTCAGTTATCGCATTTAACCTCCTCGGCATTCTCTTGCTTCAGAATCTGAAGCAACTCCCGAACAATATCCATGCATCCAAAAATCCCAACCATGGAGCAACTTTTGTCAGGATTAAACTTTGAGTAATCCGGGGTCCGAATTAAAATAATCCCCAATTTACAATGGACCTCTGCACTGCAGTTAAAGTTGAGTGTGTTTAATAAAGATTTATGAACTTAGGCCACTATAAGTTGGTCGGAAATGAAACTTGTTTCGAGTTGCCCTTCACTATGAAGGAACTCCATCCTAACTAGAAAGAAATAGCTTCGAGTATTCGCCGGAAATTTTCATTGGATATTGAAGTTGTTGTTGGAGAGTTCTAAGAGGATTACTATAGGGGAGTTTGTAGGAAAAAGTGTGAATTGTTTCACGTCTTTCCAGTTTTATTTTCATTTTGCTATTAATGAAAAAATTCAGTTCAACTTCAATTAATTTCAGAAAGCCTCAAAATTTCTTTGAAAATCCCTGAATTTGAGAACTATGGTTAGCCACACATAATTATTAATTTTCTATCGATTATTTCATGCTATTGTAGGTACTAAAAATGAAAATAAAATTTTCTCAATTATTTTTCTCGAGGACCAAAGGCGGGAGATTTCAGAGGAAAACTCAATTACCGTATGTCCCGAGGCATATTCTCGATCAGGAGTGCCCTGCATCAACAACCTAAATAATCACATTCGGCGAATGACCCTTCTATGAAATCATGTGCCCCTCAAAGTATCTAGAATGAAAATCACCCACGTGAGTATTATACACTGTTTCCTGCAATTATAAAGGGACTAAATTCGAATCGTCTGGACGACCCTTGAGGCAGTTAGGATAATGAAGGACCGACCTTATGGCTAACTCGTTTTGTGAAAATTTACCTCTGAAGAGGATTCGCCCTTACGGTTCTATAATAGCAACGATGACACTTTGATGGATCTCTTGGTTCTATTTTATGTTATCGTTGAGTTGCTTTGGGAGAATTATGTAGGACAGATGTACGGGGTCATCGGTAATCACTATCATAAAACCATAACTCATAGGATAGATATATGACATATGAGTTTAAACCTCAAAACAACATATTAATAAGTTCAAATGAGGCTCTGATCAATCTATTCATTGTTTCATATTGCTCTTTTATATATACGGAGAACCTTTTCTTTTGACAGTGTGAGGGTCTCCATTCGATAATACACTGCGCAAAAAAATTAACGCACATGAAAATCTCAAATTTATTCTACAACTGAAGGTGCTCCTGATGATAATTATTTTTATCAGAATTATGCATGCATATGTTATCCACTTCAATACAGATGTTTTTTCCCAGCAGGAATAAAAAAAGATGATAGAATGATTCTGAATGTATTAGCTCCATTCCAAAATCAAGTGCTCTCGATCAATTTCAGTGATCAATTGATTTTCATTCGTTTGATTTTCTACTATCGATCGCTATGCAACGCAAAACACGCAATTTGACCCAAGAGGAATGTGCCCAAGCGGTAGTTTTGCGAGAAGAAGATTGAACATACACAAGAATTGCAGAAAGGTTTGGAGTTTCCCGTACAAGCGTGTCCACAATGTTGCAGCGATTCAGGGAGACAGGAATGAATGTCCAAAGACCAGGACAGGGTAGACCACGGGTAATAACTGTCATTCAAGAACGTTACTCGAGAGTTTCTTCGTTGAGACAACGGTTTGAAACCGCTCGCCTCCTTCAAAATCAGCTTGAGCAAACTCATGAGGTGCAAATTAGCAATCAGACAATAAGAAATCGCCTCAGAGAATATGATTTGAAGCCTCATGTCGCAGTAACAGGCCTCGGAGAATATGATTCAAGGCCTCGTGTCGCGGTAAGAGGCCCAGCTTTACCCCAGCCCATCGAAGGGCGCGTTTGGATTTTGCAAGAGAGCATATCCATTGGGAAGAGGCCGATTGGGAAAGAGTTCTCTTCACAGATGAGTCTAGATTCTGCCTCTACCATTGTGATCGACGTTTCCTTGTATACAGACGTCCACATGAAAGATATGCTCAGTGCAATTTCCTGAATACTAATGGTTTCGGGGGAGGATCGATTATGGTATGAGGTGGAATATTTTTGACTACTCGCACAGACCTAGTGGTCATTGATACTGGAGCTATGAATGCTGATAAGTAAATAAGGAACATTCTTGAAGAGCATGTAGTGCCATTTGCCCCAAACAATTGTAAAAATTTCATTTTTATGGACGATAATGCCAAACCCCATCGTGCGCGCATCGTTCAGGAGTACCTTGAAGAGGTTGAAGTCTCTCGAATGAAATGGTCAGCAACAAGTCCAGATCTCAATCCGATTGAGCAGGTTTGGGACAACCTCAATAGAAGGCTGAGAAGTTAAGAAAATCATCCAGCTCTTAATGACTTAGGAATCCAGATCGGAGAAATCTGGGAAGGATTAGATCAGAACATTTAAAGATCACTCATTTTGAGTATGAACCGTCGTTGCCGAGCTGTAATTAACGCAAGGGGTGGAAATACCAAGTATTAAATCACTTATCAGCATTTCAATATTTTGAAAATTGTTCATTTCTCTTCTTTCACATAAGATTCGGTATAATCCTGAATTTTTCTTTCATTTAATGTGTCTTGTTTCGTTCAAAACCTTCCCGAGAGAACATGAAAAATAAGTTATAAAGTCAATGTAGCGTTAACTTTTATTAAAATTGAGATTTTCAGAATATGCGTTGATTTTTTTGCGCAGTGTAGATGCGAATTATCCATAATTATTGTTTTGATAGAGACTTGGCGAGTAAACGAACCATATATTGTTAAATCTCTTTTCGAGGATTATTCTTTGGTTAGAGTGTTGGAACCCTCTTAAATTGTAGGGTTGAAATTTTTTCCAGAATCTGATCTTCGATTTGGGAAATACTGACAAACATCGAACATGACTCAGCTTATAGCTCATTCGAATTTCGTGTTTATAACTGGAACTCTGAATACCTTCGAAAACAATTAGTATTTTTGAAAACCTTATCCCTATACCTCTACTCACTGATTTTATAGTTTTGGATTCATTCAACAAATATCCAGGTGAATATCCAGGTCTCTGAACGCATTATCGATTGCATAAGGTGAAAAATAGTGTTGCTCTCATTTCGCCCTGGAATTTATTGGCCCGTTATCGTCAGTTGGCTGATGAAAATCACGACGAATGAACAACGCCAAAAAAAATGGTGTTATCGGGGATAGAGAGCATCAGAACGTGATTTAAATTTTCGATTCGTTTGTCGTAAATGCCGTTTGATCGTTAAGTATCGTAGATCCGTTCAAATCGGGTGAAATGATCGAAAACGATGAATGTAGACATTGCGAGCACAATAATAAACGTTTCCACGCACCGAATTGCAATTTTGTGTTTGTATAATTTCGCATTACCGATCGGGTCATGACCGAGCGCATTTATCGAATTAATTCTGGTGACTCCACTATATGCAAATCATTCGTGTCATCTGGCTCTGTCAAATTTACGAACTCTGGAATACAAACAAACTGACAGATATTATATCAGTGATCGTGTGTGGTATTTAAATCGCCACTTAGTACATCATTCACTGACGACCTCAAATCCTAGGTTAAATGTGAATCAATAAAAATATCTGGTGAAATAAGGTCAACTTAGTGGATTTTTCAAGATGAGTAATTAAATTTTGAATAAACTCTGATCATTTTGATAACAGAGAAGCTACAGTAAAATTGATGACAAAGTTGAAACGAGATAATCAACTCTCACTGTTAGATGTATCCGTTTTTTTCATTCTTCTAAACTGCTTCAGTCCACTCTTTATTACTTTTGTCATCTCCAAAGTTATCTTCATCTAGTACTAGTTGACCCGGTAGACTTCGTACTGCCTCAATCGATAAATAAAAAAGCAACTTTAATATAATAATAAACTCTTATGGTATAATACCTTGAAAGTGGACATAAAATTGTCCTGTACAATTAGTCCAGTCAATGAGGGCGAAAATTAGGCTAATGCTCAGAGTTCTATCAAGATGCTTCGATTCTGATAAAATTTTAGATATAAGCTATACTTGTCTCTTACTCCTACCCTATGCTGATTTATGTTTACTACTTTTAAGAGGTGAAAACAATCCCTTTATCTAAAATAAAAAAAAACAAGTTCTAACGTAAATCAAAGTAAATTTTGGGACTCAGTAGCGTTTTATGAAGTTTTATGGTTTCCATTTACTTCAAGACCGTATAAACTACCCCCTTTCAGCATAAAATGTGTAAAAATGTGTCTTAATTAATATAATTAATTAATTTCGATCAATCTTATAACATTACTTTGGATCAATGTTAGTTTAAGTTATTTTTATTTTTCAACCCCTAAAAGCAACCCCTAGCTGTTCAAAATAACAAAATGAAAATATCATTTAAACATTTCATTTATTCATTACTTTATTCACGTGCAATTAATACTTTTTGTGTAAAAAATTAACCTGATTCTGAGTGTCAATTATTTCTTCATCTTTGGCAAAGATTGGACAACAGTAATTACCTGCATATTCCCCACATGTAGCGCTACAAAAAAGACTCAGTTTTCTGCAGGTGCATGACGCATTGCATCCATCCTTTTTGCAGTTACAAAAAATTATTTTCAAAAATTCTTGTGGTGCAGGTGTTTTTTTGCATTTTTGTGGGAACTTGATGAGTTTAGGCAACCATTTATTTCATCGACAGCCATCGATTTTGGAATTATCGGTAATGGTTGTCGGAAGTCACCAGACAAGAGAATCAATGCGCCCCCAAAACATCCGTTTAGGCAACTCAAAATACACAGTAATTGTTTACATTTATGATAGTATAATAGAATGAAGATTTGTTCAGAACATTTCGTCATAAAATTTTCCGTAGTGTTCGGAAGAAAGATAGGTGTAATAACACACGGACTCAGATGCGTTAATGTTATTAGAAAATGTAGTTCACCGAATTAATATAAAATATACTACTTTCACGAAAACGCTATTAACCGTAGCGACACCTACTGGCGTTAATCGCGAGAAGAAAAATTATTTTCTATTGTTTTTCTTTTTTATCGAATTTTTCATAGTTTTAATGTATTTTATGTCAACCTCGTTGTAGAAGAATCTAAAAAAAAATCTTTCATAGCAAACAGTTCATCCAATCTTGAGTTATAAATGGTGTAACCAACAAAATGGCCGACTTAGTTTTTTATATCAAGATATGATCACAGTTTGAACTATACTATTCTATAAGTTGAGGGTTTTGAAAATTCCTTTAAAAATAGCTGGGAATCCATGTTTTTCAAAGCAAACTCTATCAAACTCAGAAATTCCAATAAGTTCTGAAGAATTCTCTGTTTGTCCTTCCGTCCAAAAGAGAAATATGATGCCATGAATACAGATTTCCTTAGAATGGATCGTGCTTTCAAAAACGATCTCAATGAATTTGAATTATAAATGAATGATGTATTGGAAAATTCAGAGAGACTCCACTTGGAGTGTTGAAAAAAATCGATGTTCTGACTCTTTTCGTATTCAACCAGTATCCCTCCGGTTCATTGAATCGCACAGAAGTCTCTCTCCTCTAATATTATTCCACAAGAAATGGAAAAAACTGAAACACGTTCTTTGTCCGTCAGATTGACGGGAACCTGTTTTTCTGGGTTAACAGAATTTTAAATCGCCACCAAGGGTTGAAAGAGGGGGGAATAAATTCTGAATGAAAGCAGGGAGAAGCACTGAAGACGGGACAACATCGTGAGCTACCAAATCTCGAACGAAAATGGGTCATGCTCACCATAAACGACGGTTCTCAAGGAAATAAAATAAATAATAAATCCTTTTTATGGGTAATCTCAATACCTCGAGCATAAACTAAACATTTCTGCTGTGAACAATGGGGATCTGTGAGGGTGATCATAGGACATCTCCGGTGGAGGTACAAGTTGCGTTTAACCAATAAATATCTCTTAATTGGGAAATAATAAATTTACACACAAACTAACAAAATGGCCAAATAAATCTTGAACATCAATTCCTTAATAATTCTCTGAATTACATATCAGCCAGTAAATTCTCATGAATTTAATTTAGATTAACTTTCGTGAAACAGTTGGTTAGAAATATGTAAAGTACTAGCTGATCCGACAGACTTCGTACCGCCTCAATCGATAAATAAAAAAGCAACTTTAATATTATAATAAACTATTATGGTATAATAGAAACATAAAATTGTCCTGTACAATTAGCCAAGTCAATGAGACGAAAATTAGGCATTACCTATTACCTTCGAATTCTATCAAGATGCTTCGATTTTGCTAAAATTTTGGATATACGCTATACTTGTCTCCTACTCCTACCCTATGCCGATTGATGCTAATTTTTTTTAAGGCGTGAAAACAACCTCCTTATCCAAAATTAAAAGAAACTTATTCTAACGTAAATCAAAGTAATTTTTGAGCCTCAGTAGCGATTTATGAAGTTTAATGAAGGTATGAACCACACCCTTTCAGCATGTGTGAAAATGGGTCTTTGTTAATATAATTAATTAATTTCAATCACTTTTATAACAGTATTCTGGATCAATGTTAGTTTCAATTATCTTTATTTTTCAACCCCTATCTGTTCAAAATAACGAAATGAAAATATCATTTAACTATTTCATTCATTCATCACTTTATTCACGTGAAATTAATACTTTTTGTGTCAAAAAATTAATCTGATTCTGAATGGATGTCGAAACTGTCAATTATTTCGTCAACTTTGCCAAAGATTGGACAACTATTTTGGCAGTTAACACCTGCACATTCCCTACATGTAGCGTTACAAAAAAGACTCTTCTGCAGGTGCATTGCATACTTTTTTGCAGTTACAAAAAATCATTTTCAACAATTTTTGTGGTGCAGATGTTTTTTGAATTTTCGTGGGCTGCAAATATCTATTGGTACTATTCCAACCGCAATCAACTGAATTGAGATTTTTATTACCTAGCCAAATTTGAAGTTGATGATTTTAGGCAAGCATTTATTTCATCGGCAGCCGTCGATTTTGGAATTGCCGGTAATGGTTGTCGGAAGTCGCCAGGCAAAAAAATCAATGCGCCCCAAAACATCTCTGTAGGCAACTCAAAATACACATTAATTGTTTACATATATAATAGTAGAATGGAGATTTGTTCAAAACATTACGTCATAAAATTTTCCGTAGTGTTCGGAAGAAAGATAGATGTAATAAAGCAGGGACTCAGATTATTAGAAAATGTAGTTGACCAAATTAATATCAAATATAATACTTTCACGAAAACGCTATTAACCGTAGCGACACCTACTGGCGATTCTCAAGAAGAAAAATGATTTCCTATTTTTTTTCCATTTCATCAAATTTTTCAGAGTTTTAATATATTTTGTGTTAACCCCGTCGTGGAAGAATCAAAAAAAAAAATTTCATAACAAACAGTTCATCTAATCTTGAGCTATAAATGGTGTAATCACCAAAAGGCTGACTCAGTTTTATGTATTAAGATATTTAGTAGGAATTAATGAAAAAAAATTTATATCTTCAAGAACTATAGATCTTACTCATTTTAAAGTGGAAATATGCCATGAAGAATTCCCTAGATCAAGTTGTATCTTGATTCATTTTTGTCAAATAAATTCATGAAATTATACTCCTTCGAGAAATTCAAGTTGATACCGTAAAATTCGCTGTCTCAAAAATATATAGACTCTTAATGCAAATTTCGCAGTCTCAGCCGAGATAACGCGTTTAAGATTTTTGTTTTAATTGTATCACCGGGGTGCCTATAAATTTTCTCAGCCTCCTGGGAGCAATGTGAACTCTTAATACGCTAGAAGCCAAGACAAACGACTGCCGTTTATACACGGTGGATAATTTTTGACGCGCTACATCGAGTATTCCCATTGATAAAAACTCACGCTGTAACAGGTTGGTCTTTTGCTGCCCGAAAATCGAATGTTTATACGATCCCTTTTTCCTAGATGTAAAAACTCATGGAAAACATATTCCTTTAATTTTTTCTAACGGCAATTTATGGCACTTTTTAAGGTGAATTCACACGTTACACGATGTTCACTCAATTGATTTTGTATTCGTGGACATAAATTGTTACAAATCTACTGATACACAGGGGCAAAGATTATAGAGTATAAAGATGGGAAACGAAGCGACTACAGTGATGTGAGCGACATCTGTAGTTTCAAAAGTAAACGGGTTATGGTTAAAATATTTAATTAGGGTCCATTTGGCAAGATTATATAGAGATTATTAGTAGGCTGTTGTCAATTTTGAAATAGATACTTGAATAAATATTTTTGCTGAATGATTGTATTTTCTCGTATACGCGTATTTTCCACTAAAACATCTCGAAATCTACAAGAGTAGCAATTAGCTCAATCCATAATCTGTGCTTTTGTGTTTTTCTGTTATGAATTTTGTGGCCGACATTTAAAATGCAAGGTGATTAAACGCAGAAATGATAGAAAAAATAATGTGAATGTGCATTCTTTTCATTACCAAAGAGGATGGAAATGTAAATATTGAAACTCGTATCATGTCTGTCTTGTTCATTGCCTTTTATTTTCAGTGCTTTCAAATAGTTAGAGTTTATGGGGCAAAAATATATTGTTCTTGATAACGTATAAAGAACTCTTGCTGGGCTGACTTACAGGTTTTGTTGTACACCTCCGATATTTTTCTTTTATTGTTGTTCAAACATTCTGTAATTAATATACAGTGGACTCTCGTTAAGTCGAACTCTCAAGGACCAATAGAAGTGTTTGACTTATCTATTGTTCGGCTCACCACACATTCGAGTTATCGAAGTGAGATTTTACTTTATTGAGAAAAAAACTCAGGTAAAAAGGAAAACATCATCAATGAGAGACGAGCGTCTGAGCACTGAAAACATTTTCTTAGAGGTCGAAAAATCGTATGATATTCATCACGTTTGGTGATTTGTTTGCGAACCGAATCTTCTTCGGTCTCATTCATTAAATCAAAAAGTTCCATTCATAGAGGCAATGGTGGTTAGAAGAACGACTTATATAGGTGGAGGTTCTCTTGACGACCCTTCCAGCAGTTCGACTCATCAACTAGACCCTCTAGACTCATTGAGGTGAAAATGCACTGGGTAAGATATGTACGAATCGGGTCCAGAACAACTGTTCAACTTATCGATGTTCTATTTATCGAGAGTTCACCGTATGAATAAGTTCTTGAAGTTAAAATAATTCTCTGATATGTGAAGAAATTTCTGAAATGTTCTCAATTTCATAATTATTTTTATTGTAGTTGATTTTACACAATCATTTCAAATAAAAATATAAATAATCCAGAAGCGTATGTATTTCATTTGATTCAAAAAAAAATGTGTAGATGGAAAATATCATCCTGATCAAAAAGCGGAGCCCTGCGTTTGTTTTGTCAATCAGGATGTTTCTTGAAAAGCTCAACAAAGAATACTCAATTTAATGGAAATTCAATTCGAATTTCACGCCTATATAAATAGTTTTCTATACCGAATAATGTTTTCAGCGCCATCTAGGTGTCAAAAGTAAGAAACTAGCAAAAAATCGTAGTCGGATTTTAGTACCACAGATATAAGAGCGTTTCCTATTTTTCTAACTCTATAATCTTTGACTCAGGAGTAAATATGAATGGAAATAGCTGAAAAACTGCCCTTCTATAATCAACCAGTATCTTGAAGTACAATGAATCTAAAACTGAAATAATCCCCACCCTGAAACACCACCCTAATTTGTTTTATTCGGACTTTAAGCTTCTGGGGCATCATGTATCTAATTTGTTTTTTCTCCCCACTAAATCAAATGAGGCAGCAAGAAAGGCCGTTTAAGTGTTTATTTACGATCTGTGGAAGACTGGATCTCTTTGATTTAGTGCTGTGGTATTGAAGTGACAGTGGGATTGTCGAGCGCCTCTAGGGACCAGCCAGAGGCTATAATTTTCAAAGGGGCCGTACTGGAAATCGAATTAATCTTGACGATATTGCGTTATTCTTAAACGGGATGTATATTCTCAAGCTTATTCTTGTCAGAACGGTCCGTTTCACCTTCAGTTTGCATCTTCAGAGGGGTATGTACTTTGAAACTGATTCGGAGTGATCGTTCAAACGAATCGAGCATCATTAGAAAGTATACAAAAATGATGATTTAAGGACAAATAGCAAATATAATTTTTTTGCATTTATTGAGTGCTATTTCTCTGAATGAATAAATTCATTAATTCCATATTCTTACACCTTCTGCATTTTGTATGTTAATATACTGCTCAACAAGAGTTAGGGATATGGTATTCAATTGTATTGAAAAGTATGTAATCTTCGAGAATATCGCTGTTAAATCATTTAAAACTCAATAACAACTGTTCTTTTCTTGAAATGGAGTCAACTTGTGAACGACTTCGATTTGAAACGAGTTTTCTGAAAATGCCAAGACGTAAATTAACAAACGCTGAGGCTAATAGGGCTAACGGAATGCTACAGGGTGGCCTAACTCAGTTTGTTGTAGCGGAAAGGCTCCAAGTAATCCAAAGTGTGATATCTAGACTTTGAAATAGGTTCAGGGAGGTAGGTTTCATGATGGAATGACCAAGACTTGGTGGGTGACGAAAAAAAAATACTTGCTCAGGATCGTTTCATAACCATTTCGGCCAGAAGAAAGCATTCATATACGTGTGGAATGCTACGGAATACTCTTCAAAATGCAGATGGGGTCCAAGTTTCCATCGAAATCATCAGACGACGTTTGAGATAGGTGGATCTAGGTTCTAGACGTCCATTAAGAGGAATTCCATTAACACGTGACCATAATCGTCAAAGACTGGATTGGGCAAGGCAACATATCATTTGGAACGATCAATGGCGTAGTGTCCTTTTCACTGATGCATCCAGATATGGACGATTTTCAGATTCTCGAAGAATAGGGTATGAACATTCCCACGCATACCCCGTAATCGTCTCTATGTCCAAGAAGTCCATCCATCCCGAGGGGGCAGTGTTATGGTATGGGCCGGGATATGTTTCAACGGGCGCACAGATCTACACATTTGTCCTGGGAATATGACCGCCTCACACTATAGGGAGCATGTCATTGACAATAATTTGCCAAATTTTCACGCTGCTTTTGGTGAAACTTTCTAATTTCTAGACGATACCGCTAGACCATATGTGCAGCCATAGTTGAGAATGCGCGCGAGGATCTGAAACGTGGACAAATTTTCATACTATCTGAAAAGCATGAAAATAACATGGAAAATACAACATTAATCATTCTGAGAATTTACATACCTTGTTTGAGAGGTACTTACTCCAAGAAATGAACTAGATGAACAATTATAAAGCCAAGTGACTATTTGAAAGTTCTAATTACCAGAGGAATTTAAAAGAGGACGATTAATTGATTCAATTAATGAACATGAGTTAATCTGTCAGCTGATGAATACATTACAATACAGGTTAATTTGACGCGAGCAGTCAATCAGCTGACCATAGAGCTGTACTTGCTGGAGTGGTCGTGGCGTAGCTGCAGATGAGGTCAGAGGGGTGCAACGCTCAATTTTCAACAGAAATCATCATGGAAACTGAAAAATTCTGGAAAAAGCAAATAATCAATCTGTACGTATTACCTTGTTTCAAAAATATGAGAAAAAAATTAGTTTTTTCAGAATTTTCATCCATTTCCACAATTTGAAATGTTTTTTTCGCGACGCAACTGACACTTACTTCTCCATAATTAATTTTCACTTCCATATTGTCCTTAATTTGTTCTCCAGGGTAACTTACCTATATAATAATAATAATAATAAGTGTTTATTTCCAACAGGCACCCAATTACAGGAAAAAAAATAACAATCAATGATATATTAACATGATAGTGAATTACAATATAAATAAATACACTCCTACTGCTCACAGAAACCCCTGACAGAAAGAAACGACGATACTCAAGAACGTTTTCCAAATTCAATTAACAAACAACTGTACCCAAGGAATCCGCGACAATATCACACCTATCAGCTATACCATTATATGTACTACACATATTCAATTAATATGGCAACTGCAGTATAAATCAAGATTTCATTCGATTCCGACCAACGAAAAATATTTCAATTTTCCATCTTCACGAGAACCTATTCATTAAAAAAGTTCCCTCCAAAAGGGGCAAAAGAAACAGTACCCGAAGTAAACTCCTCAAATGAATGAAGTAATTTTTTCCTTAAATATGCTGCTCTTTCAGAATTCTGCTTATCCATGTCCCATTCTTTTCCGGCTGTACAGAAATCCATGAATCGAATGAAACGAGCCCACAGCAAAAAGAAACCTTCAGAGATTCCTGGCCATTAAGGAAGTCAACAGAAATCATCATGGAAACTGAAATATTCTGGGAAAAGCAAATAATAAATCTGTACGTATTACCTTGTTTGAAAAATATGAGAAAAATTTTTTTTTCAGAATTTTCATGCATTTCCACAATTTGAAATGTTTTTTTTCGCGACGCAACTGACACTTACTTCTCCATAATTATTTTTCACTCTCATATTGTCCCTAATTTGTTCTCCAGGGTAACTTACCTATATTCAATTAATATGGTAGCTGCAGTATAAATCAAGATTTCATGCGATTCTGAACAACGAAAAATATTTCAATTTTCCATCTTCACGAGAACCTATTCATTAAAAAAGTTCCCTCCAAAAGGGGTAAAAGAAACAGTACCCGAAGTAAACTCCTCAAATGAATGAAGTAATTTCTTCCTTAAATATGCTGCTCTTTCAGAAATCTGCTTATCCATCTCCAATTCTTTTCCGCCTGTACAGAAATCCATGAATCGAATGAAACGAACCCACAGCAAAAAGAAACCTTCAGAGATTCCCGGCCATTAAGGAAGAGTGATAACTTTCCGAACGTCATCAGCGAGTTCCCAGAAAGATCCGACCCTGACGAAAACCCTCCGGCTATCGATCTCGCGAATACAACAACTTTTAATGCCGTTTTTGTGATATATCCCGGGACGCCGCATCACTCATCAGCGGACTCTTCTTCCGTCGGAATCCGAGCAATCAACCCTGTTACCGAATGAATGCGGTGATCACGGGGGAAAGTAGATTTCCTGAAAGGACGCTGATGAACCGCGGATGTAACGGATAGCGGCTCTTTTCTCCGCTCCATGAATTGGTTTAGGAAGTTCGGCCACGAAAAGTTAGCGTAACTTCATTCCCCACGTCCTGCGGAGCTGGCGTGTGTGGACATGAAGACCTCTGATTAATTGCATTCAGCGCCGCTAGGACCGAAGGAGTCCACCAAGAAATATCCTCTCTCTTCGCTCCCTTCAGACTGAATAACTCAATTCAGGTTCCTCTTATTCCTTCCACAGGGTGGTCCGGTTTCGGGGGTAGAAAAACCGGCTGAGGAAGGATCGCAACTCGATCGCTGTGCTACTAACCGCTCTGATGCCGGGTTAAATCCCGAATATGTCTTAGTTTTTGGTCCTGAAAAATATTCTGTTTTCTTATGTTATAACATGTTTGGTTTATCTATAGGAGATGATTGCCTTTCATTGGGGTCCCGTAGCGGTCTTCAAACATCTGAAGTGCCGAAAAATCATCACCTGGAAGGTCGTATCCGGTTTGAAAAAACCCTCACGACCAGAGAGCAACAATTTGTGGATTTTGAATTTGAATATCGAAGGAATTTCGAAAGACAAGTGTGATTACGTCTTCAAATTAGCTGATGAACATGGTATCATTTTTCTGCAAGAAACCTACACGGCAACAGAAAAAAAATCCTCGTGAAGAAGGACAGTTGAAAGTCATGTATTAATTGATTTTTTACGAGTTTAGCTTGTTTGGTAAAAAATTATCAGTTCGTATTTTCCAACAGATTCGGAAAGGTGAAATTGATGGAGTTTTTTTTTTTTTTCATTTCTTTCAAATTTTGTGACATTTCTGTCATAAATATTTATAAACATTATTTGGCAAAGAAATCTTAATGTTGATGTTTTTCAAAGTAGCAAATGCATTTGTAAAATGCATTTGATTTATTCTGAATAATCGGTTTCTTTTCTGCTTTTGTCTTTTTTTCATTTCAGATTAAGAATTGCAAGTCGTTTTGGGAAGAATCTATTTATCCGATCCCATCGACGGATAACATGAAGATGATCACACTGATGTCTTTCAAGATTTTCCTGATATTTAATATTTTATGAAATTTTTTTTACGGCGAGACAGGTTTTTTCGGCTGAGGTTTTTTCTCCTAGCTGTATAGTATCGTATGATACTAGTGATGATAATATCATATGATTCTATAGTTTCATACGAAGAATGATATGATAAACCGTTCTTTTTTTACCTCAGCTTAGGTTCTTTTTGTTTCAAAATTTTTTGTATTATTTTAACTCTCTTCTTCATAAGAAGATATATATATATGTATATATATAAATATATCCTCAGTAGTTATTTCTGCATGGAGGTAAGTGGTTTTTTATAGAGAATCAACCCACACCGACGTCGGAAAGCTAGTCCTGAGATCTCTCTGTTAGATTATCAACGAGGCCATTTTAAGTTCACGTCGTTTTTGCATTGCATCTGAAAAGGTTGTGGTTTTGTTCTCTCATTCTCGAATGAACTAAATTATCTGTGGCGATTAATAAATATCGGTGAGTACAAAGTTAATCAGACAACCATTATTTCATCTTTGCTAATAGTTCGTTTGTTTCATGTGAAGTGAAGTACTTGCGTAGCACGCTTGGGTTCTACCATTTTGAGAGTTGGGTGGCTTTCCATCTGATTTCCTCAACCATCTGATGAATCAACTCTCCTTCAAGATCAGTTTATCTATGTTATAATTGATGGATTGAATTTGAACATTTCGCAATTCCTTGATTCTCTGATTTTCAATTTCTCGATTTATCTGTGCCAGTGTTTCGGTGAACACGTGGACTTTTTTTTTTCTTGAATTTTCTTCATGTGAACTAAGATTATCAGAGATCTCGGGAATTATGGAATCCTGCCGATACAAAAAACTGATGCAAGTATTTTAAATAGCCTTTTGGAGGGAGCCAAGCCTTCAATACTTTTTTGGAGGGAGCTAAACCTTCAACACCTTTTAGGAGGGAGATAAACTTTCAACACCTTTTTGGAGAGAGCCAAGCCTTCAATACCTTTTGGAGGGAGTTAAACCTTCAACACCTTTATGCGGGGACTTAAACCTTCAACACCTTCTTGTAGGGAATTGAACCTTCACTTCCATCAACGCCATTCTTTCTGGAAGAATTACAACGTCTTTCTAGAGATTTAAGAATTTCAGCTTTGGAAGAGCTTTGAGAAGTCGAAGATTCATCATTCGATTTGGAAAAGAACTGGAATTCTTCTGCATCTCAACTCTGGAAAAAGTCGAGGGACAATCACTTTCTGTACCTGGCATTATTCTCATAAGATAAGTTAACTAAGAACGAAGAACGCTCATGAATGAAGTATCTAACGAATTTTTCATAGTTGTACATATTCTTGTCCTCATGTTCTGATGTTTCAATTTGTAATTATAGATATTGTAAATAGCTGTTGTCATCAGAGAAGAATAAATCTCGACTGTTCAAGTTTTGATTATCATTAGCCAGAGTATAGAAGCATATTATCTCATTTTACCTCATAAAATGTAAGGTTTCATATTCTGACTAGCTGAGGCGTTTAGTCCTAAATTATTACGTTACACAATTTACCTTTAACCATACACAATTGGTGACCAACGTGAGAGGGCGTGATTTTTCTTCAACCTTACATAATTGGTACCCCTAAAGTGGGGCTATAAGTTTACGTAATTTTTCGTTAACCTTAAAAGGTATATTTCTATTTTTCGTACATTGTTGATTTTGTACATGAATATGAATTAGTTTGACTTGAAATAGATCTCGCAATATTCATATTTCATTTAATCATTTTTGGGGAAGAATGAACAACATTAAAGGACATTGTCATGAGCAACGTACAAAAAGAATTGAAATCCAACCAAAAACATTTTCATGTAAAATATTGCCAAGACGGGACCGTATTTCTAACATTGTCAAAAAGTTATCAGATCTCATGTAGGTAGAGCCAAGCTGCTCTGCTAAGTCTACACTCTTCATATTCATAGGTACATATTCCACAAACTCTATACCTTGGTAAAGATAAGTGACTTGGCCGTTTCGTAACTATAAGTACTATTGTATAACAGTAAAGTTATGACCAGCGCTCACGTGGTGAAAGAGAAACGGCCAAGTAATTCATTTTGACCAAGTCATAGAGTTTGTGAAATATGGACTTGTGAAGATGAAGAGTGTAGAGTTAGCAGCTTGGCTCTACATGAGATCTGAAAACTTTTTGACAATGTTAGAAATACGGCCTTGTCTTGGAAATATTTTACATGAAAATGTTTTTGGTTATATAATTCTAATAGACCACGGCTAATATGCCCAGAAGATTCTCTCAATATAATCCAGGAGTTAATTGACAAAATAATATCAATTCTAACACAAATATAATACAATATTTCTTGTCTGCCTAATATATTTGTCGTTGATGTGTTAAGAAACTTTTTCGTTCCAGGGATAACATTTGGACCACATAATCTTTGCCACACAATTTTCCAAAACCTTGTCTAAATTTTAATAAATACAAACCTTTCTTCTGATTTGTTGTTTTTTTTTCATTAAATAAACAAATACCCCTAACCCTTTTTGGAAACCCTGTATTTTAAGATTGTTCTTAACGTCCATCCACAAAAAACAAAGTCAGTCTTCCTTTCTGTATTATTGGGTTATGTTCTCGGTTATGTTTATGTTGACTATTTCCGTAAGTACATTGCATGTTATCAAACAGATGCAATGTCGTTTTTTCCTGAAATACATTTGGAAAAATGTTCTTCATAGTTGCTGCATTTCTCAAACTTTCGGATCAGGCATTAATTAATTTCAGCAATTGTTCTCGTTTTTTCTGTTAATATTTATGTTCATAAGTAATGACTGTTAAATATTGATAATAAAAATTCGCAAATACTAAAATTTTCCTTATGTTTTCATCTGATTTCAAAAATGTTCTCGATGTGGCCTTCGTAAAGGCAAAGAATTTTCTTTTTCTTAATAAGAAAATGTGTGTTGAAAATACGCTTCCAGTGAGCAATCACTTTTAATACTGATGGTGGCTGTCATTCAAAGTGTCACTTTTAATGGCAGTTGTACAAAAACGTATTTTCTCAATTTCGGTATCGTAATAAGTTCATTAGAGTATTAAAATTAGTGCTGTAATGAAACTCATTACAGTATGTTTTCAGTTATATTTTTCGTTTTGTGGTTTTCAGTTCTGACTCAGTTCCTCCCAATTTTCAAATCAATTCATTCGAATTCGTGAGTCACATAAACTGCCAAGATACAATACAAAGATCACTAATCTGAATTTCTATTTGAACTTCGGAAGGATTTCACAAAACATGACTGGAATAGAGAAAATATCGTCTAATACTCGTTGTAGAAGGCAATTCCAACACTCATGCTTTCGAAAACTCGCTCCTTCGTCACTCGTTTTCGACTTTCGCATTCGTGTTGGAATAGGAGCTCAAGTTTTTTTGTCTTATTTCCAATTGACCTCTCATTCCAATCCAGATTATGCCCAGTCACAAACAACGAATAAAGGTACGCCAACCGATACAACCAAAAACCCAATTTCAACAAATCGTTATCGCTGCTTTCGTAATATATGAAAGGTAATGGCTCGTAAACACCTCGCGAATTTTCGTGTTCTAACACGATGGCGATGGTTTGAATTAAACACTCCGCGATGCTGAAAACGGGAATCTACAGCAGCGAGGGTGAAAACCTGCGAAGTGGCTGCCAATTCTGGCCCGCTCATATTGTGGCTTTGATGTCAAAAGCTCATAATGAACAACAACACTTGGGCGGCGATTCTGGCACAGGAAAGACCTGCACAATAGCCCTATTTCAGATATTTCAAGCGGGACCTGCGCTGGTTGGAATGATGGAGAGGAAATGAATTTCCTCGATCAGCTCGTAGAGATCTGGATTGCTGTTTTTCCTTTTTACGTTATTATTTCCAAAGACAGGCCAGATTTTAACTCTGAATATGTTCAAATTTATTTCTGAGATGTTTGAAATTGAATATTAAAATGACTGTTAGGTCACCGGATCAACCTTACAAAAAGCAGTAAGCCCAAGACGAATAAGAAGTAATTACTTTGCTATATAGAATAGAATAGAATAGAATAGAATAGGAAATGGCATTTGCTCTGAATTAGATGGAATCACCTTTATTTCATACTTTATCAGAATACAACATTATAAATATGAGTTATAAATTAAATGGATAACAGAATTGAATGAATATGATAAAATATAAAAAAATAACACTATGGGTCAAAGGCGTGCAGGTGCCTCACACTCTATTTGTAATGTTGTTTCAGTTAATCAAAGCTGAAATTGGCAAAATATTTGGAAGTCAGCTTCAAATAAATAAATATTAAATCTAAATAATTTCAATTGTTCGAAATTGTTTGGGTCTCTGTAATAAATTTTTTTCAACTGGCAACATTGGTGCTTCAAGCCCGTGAACGATGTCCTGTGTGGCTTGGGAACGTCACAATTGATTAGAACATAAGTTAAACTTGGTCGTTGGTATGATTGCCCGTGACTGTAAGGTCCTGTGTGGATTTTGCATGTTAAGTTGATTAGAATTTGTTTGATAGCAGTTTATTAGAATTCGTTGAATAGAAGTTGATTAGAATTAGTTTTTGTTGAACAATTGAAACGATGCCGTTCACTACTATAATCCGTTGTCTACAACGTATATACTGATACTAGCTGACCCGGTAGACTTCTTACTGCCTCAGTCGATAAAATATTGAAAAAAGTTCCCTCTTCACCTCTTTAATACAGAGAATTCTTTTGATGTATAAATAACAATGTACATACTTATTTCAATGCAATGATTAGTACAACTTCATTCATCTCTAGGGCGAAACAAAGTTGGTTGGGTCAGCTACCTTATCTAATTGCCAATTGCCACAATTCGTCCCACCACCAGATCCCCTACGCTCTTTAGTTTCTCGGATAGGAAATGATTCTAAACACTTCTTGACCAAAATTATACCATAATAGTTTATTATAATATCAAAGTTGCTTTGTTATTTATCGGTTGAGGCAATACAAAGTCTACCGGGTCAGCTAGTTTCACAATACATGTCCACACAATATGCTGTTAATTTCTACCTGAATGATGTAGATATATTTTTTTGCACATATTGTGAGTTCAGAAATCAAATTGAAAGACTCTTTTTGTTTTGATTTTCCTAGGAATAGTTGCTGATGTTTTACTTTCTTGTGTGTAGTCACAATAGTTAGAAATTGTTCACTAATTTATATTTAGAATGTAGTCTATTATTGGACTTAGGTCTGTTGATTACAAATAAATATATGAAATGAAATGAATACTGCTGCAACAATCGACGAAATCTCATCAAATAGTTATCAGCATTTTAACGAACCATTAAACGAAATCAATAATAATTCATCGAGCTCACTTTCTTGGTAGTTTATTGGCCTCAAATCAAATAATTCAAATTTGTATTAAGTAGACATTTTAAATTGTAATAGAAATACTCACCATTCAATGGATTCATCATCTTGATATTGAAGTTATATCCATCATCACCTCTCCAAAACATTGGCGGGTATTGTAGAGCATCGTTTGAACTGTGTGTTTCATATATTCGTTGCAATTCTCCAGTATTGCAACGCGAAAGAACAATATCACGCATTTCCAAGTTTTCACCTATAATCACAATTGCCACTTCGTCTATTGTAGGAGAGTTGCATTGGCGTCATGTGCTCCAACAGGTCGTCTATCTGCTCTAATCAGAACCGTGTGATCGTCACTTAGCATACGTTCCAAAGAAGTTTTAAACAATCGAACCAATGCATGATGTTCATGAAGCAGTTGCTGCAGATCTTGAAGAATTATTCTTTTCACATCTGCATTAATTGATTGACGTTGATCAAGTTGATCATCCATATTGCCTGTATGAAGTTAAATTGGAGGAATTTACGATGTGCATCTTCAAGTGGTTGTAATGATCCAATTCGATGGTGAATCTGGCCTTGGATCTAAATATCAGAAAGGGAAGACAAAATAAGTGATTTGAAATCATTAATGTTAATCTTATATTTTTACCTTGAATGTTGGATAGAATCCACATCATTTAATTATATCTGCTCTTTGGAGTCATTTGGAAAAACCCAATGTATTTTTCACAAGAAGGAAAATTATTTTCTGTCTATTTTCCATTTCATCAAATTTTTCAGAGTTTTAATGTATTTTAGGTTAACCCCGCCGTAGAAGAATTCAATGAAAAATTTTTCATAACAAACAGTTCAGCCAATCTTGAGTTATAAATGGTGTAACCAACAAAATGGCCGACTTCGTTTTTTATATATTAAGATACTCATGCAAATGTATATTGTACAGATGTTGGTTTTAATCTTTTCATTCACTTAACTGAAGAATTATAAGAAAATAGTGATAGACAAAAAGACAAGAAGAATTCTACAACCTGGGCTCCCTTATCTAGTGCTCGTGTTCAACAGGAGATGAATAAGTGGAGTTCAAAACAAGAGGAAATAGTTTCGGAATATCAAAATTTATACTTCCGCAGGTGTAACCCCGAGTAACTGAAAAAGTTCAATTCAGAACGTTGACGTGAATCGGAAATATCGTCATATATTTCCTCCCGATCTTATCGGACCGCTAAAAAGCTGCTTGGAGCGTTAGCAGGTGCAGCAAGATTTAGTTCCCGAAAAGGTCGGACAAAGGTCCCCACTTTATATTTATATCCGGGGATATTTGTCATCCTGGTGGTCCGAAATGACAGAAAGAACTGGGTAGATTATTGCAGCCTGAAATGTCATTCTATATGACCGGTACTGAACTGCACAACCTTCCTTACTTGGGATGTAGGTATTCGAATGAAATAATAATAATGCATAAGTTTTGTTCAGAAGGGCACTACCTATTTGAGCTTGTAAGAACAAAACCTGTTTGATTGTGGTTCAACACCTCAAATACATATCTCATTTTTTTGTCAGCAAGGCTTCGACTCCGATGTTACTTCCTGAAAACGTGGCTATCATGCAGTTTCATTCTCACAAACGTCGTCCTTAGCATAACCTCAAAACCGTAGCAGTTCTAACCCGGAAGTAACTATACTTCGTGCCTTTTTCCCTCTCCAAATTTAATACCAAACTCCGAACTTTGATTTTCCAGGAAATTGGATTTTTCATATATCTCCGATTGTTATCATCGAAAAATATGTTTCGATAAGTTCGGGTCTGGTCCCAGGAAAATATATCTGATCACGTGAGTTTCTCAGTGTGGATTAAAGTTGGAGTTGAAAACTTGATTCGAATGAATGCGAACTTCGGACATGAAAGCTCCCCTGAGGAAAAACTTCCTGGTTACAAACTGCAACGGGGTTCGTTATGATTGATTATTTTGAGATGAATGGAGTGTGTCTTCTTCCATCTCATTTTTATCGGTCTACACGGAAATCAACGTCTCAAGGGCATTGGCAATTGAGTCTTTACGGTTCCTCAGCTTTACGTTCTTCTTACGTTGTCCGGAAACATTTTCTCATTATGAGTTTATTCGGTTGGAGAATAAAAAAAAATTACAATGAACCAAATTTTTGCTTTCTGAACGTGGTCAATCGGTACATGCTGATTGTTCATTTATTGGCTGCCACGAATAGGTACCGTAATTTGAGTTCAATTCAAATTTTCTTAATTTTCGAGATATTTTCACTTTTTTAAAATTTGTTAACTTTAATAATTTCTCACATTTCGGCATCCAACAGTAATCGTTAATGTTGAAAGGAAGGTATTGAGAGTGTATTGACTGGCTTACCTACATACTTTTCAGTCAACAATATTTTTGTCTTGACATAATAAGGGAAAAAAAGAAATATTTTTAGAAAAAGGTCATTCGAAAAAAACTGTAGAATATAGAATGCTCTAACCTTTTCAAACTGTCGGTGTTTCCAGTAATAGAACAGTCGGAGCACAGCCCACGAAAATGTTCATTTGGGGATTCCAGCAATTTATATTAGTCCATCTGTTAAATATAATAAAACAAAGAATGTGTCACACGTTTCGCGTGTATATTTGCTCAACAATGTGTACGAACATTTGTAATAGCCGGCAATTTGTATCGCAGACAAATGTCGACACCTGTCACTGATGAAACTTTTTCAGGTCTAGCTATTATTTCGCTAGTGGCTCCGCATCCTACATTATATTACTCAGAATGAATGAATGGAATGAGGGATTTTGGACTACATGCCTCCATCAAGTCGAACATTGTTGGCAGGGGTGGAGCAACCACCAAGGATTAACTTGAAAATAGTTTAATTTGATACAAAACGATATACTGACCTTATTTTGAAAAATTTAAGAAGCTAATAACTCTCATCAAAATTCTATCATCACATTTTTGAATAATCTATTTTAACCAACTTCATTATAAAAAAGTACGTGTGGCACTCAAGGACTGCCGTGGTAAAGCTATTGCATAGCATCTATTCAAAAATGAGAAGATAACATTGTTGATTTAAAATATTTTTTTTATTTATCTTACAATACATGTAGCTTATTCAGGAATGTTTATCATTGAAACTATAGGTTTATGGTAACTGGAATAAGAAACATAAGTTTGAGACTTCTAAATATCTGGAATAATACCGCGTCAATAGTGTTTCCATATTTTGTTGTGGATTCTTGTGGATCATTATTCATTTTTAAATTCAATTTTTCCGAAAGAAAAACTGTCAATCGCTCTGATTTTTCATCAGCGAAGTTAATGTTGAAATCGCCAGCCAAGATAAGTCTAAATTTATTACCATTTGTACCAAGTATTTTTGTCCCTTCTTCAGTGTACTCCAGTAAAGTGCGATGAATAAAATGCTCTACCTCGTCCAATTTTGGATTCGGAGAAATGTAAATTGCTACCATGACTATGTGTAGGCCCTTTCTAAGTTTGCATAAGCATGCACAAGTATCTCCAATAAATGAGCGTCTAACATTAACATCGCTAACGCCTTCAATATTCGGAGTCATAATACTAGTAACATTATTACTATTTTGGTAAATAGCTACCCCATCTTTTGGAACAGTATCTCGTTTGAATTGAACAATACAATTGAAATTAGGATTATCACGCGTCATGCATGTTTCAGTAAGAAGTAACACATTAGTTTGTCTCGTAACTGAATCTTTTAAATCGTATTTGTGACTATGAAAACTTTGGCAATTGAAAGTCATTATTGAAATGCCATTTCTATTACTAATGAAATAAATCTACTACACTTTAAGCTATCGTCTGAACACTATTTAAAGACAGTCTTTTGAATTCTTGCAACAAAGATGCAGTCGATTCAGCTTGCCTTCGATTATGATAAAACTTAAATGCAGAATTATCATTTTTTGTCGTAATATACAATTTTATTCACCCGAGAGAGTGCAACATGGACAAGTTCCTTAGAATGTGATTTACTATACTCATATACTATTTCGTCAAAAGTTCCACCTTGCGACTTTTGTATAGTTAGAGTGCTAGAGTGGCTGCACGCATTCGTCTAGTCGCAAGCACCCAAACTGAACCGACGATACACGGCTGTGTTAGTTTTTTTCGTTACGGAATTTCTACATTCGGTCTCCGCGCTCAAAACCTGAGGTAAAAGCTATGCAATAGCTTAAAAAATTCATACAATAGATCGAGCGTCGATATTGTCGATTTGCTCAAGATTATTTATATGAGTTTAAGCAGTTGTTCTTCATTAAGTGCTTCCCATTTTCTATTACAGCCTTAATGGCTGAATATTGCTGAAGCTCTGCTCTGTTACGTTGAATATGCGGCGTGCTATTTAATTATGTTTGTTATAAAATCCTCCTGCTAAGCTGAGTTCAATAATCTAGTTCCCCAAAATTGTTTGGGAACGTTTGATAAAAAGCATATTCATGAATTCAGCAGCAAAGAAATGACCTTTTTCCATGGGTTACATCCCACCCTATAACGATTACTATCGCACTTTCGATGTTCAATTCAAACACAATGCCATATCAATGCTCGCGTTTGTTCGGCACACAATGCCGTCATTAAAAGTTGATATCGTTGCTTTTTAATTCGATGGAATTGATATTCTCATTGGCACGATGCCTCTGTGTATGTGTTGGTGGTATTATTCGATGAATGGGGAGATAACAGAAACAGTTGCAGCTCTGCTCATCACTTGAACGGAACAATAGGCTTCGGCATGGAATTAAAATGGAAAACAATATTTTTGATTCTGTTTTCTGAGCCAGATTTTCAGTTATTTTGACCATGGATGCTACGGGACAAAATCGAGATTTGAGAAGGATTAGTTTTGAATATTGTTCACACAGAAACATTGTGTTCCTAGTAATATAGTGATGGCAGTCGAAACGATTTAGTGCTTTCTTGATTTTTTCCTTTACATGCAATAAACATTTATGAATAAACTCCGTATTAATAGTATATTTTAAAACAAATTGCAGAATGAGCTCATATTCCAACACGAATGCATGAGTGTTGAAATTGCCTTTTGCAACGAGTATTAGACAATATTTTCTCTATTTCAGCCAAGTTTTGTGAAATACTCTCGAAATTCAAATAAAAATTCAGATTCGTGACTTTTCCATTGTATCTTGGCAGTTAGTGACAGATTTAAATTGATTTGATTTGAGAATTTAGAAGATCTGAGGTCAGTACTGACAACTACTAAACGAAAAATATAACTGAAAACAATTCTGTAATGAGTTTCATTACAACACTACTTTTAGTACTGTAATAGTGAAAATACTGAAATAGTGAAAAAAAAAATTTTATAAATGATATGCCCTGAATGAGATTTTTTTTTAACTAGTTTGAAACAGCCCAAGCTTAATTTTCTTGAAAGATTTCAACTTACATATGAAATTTACATTGAAAATTCTTTCAATCAATCTATAGGCTCATAACCATATTTTCAACCATGTAGCTATAGAGAGACCTCTTAACCCAAATAGACCTGAAATTTTTTTTCTTTCATTTCAATGAGAATTGTGTCAGATTATGGTTTAAATGGAGCCTTTTCATATTTTTCATCTTGATGTGTACTTATTTTTCACGAAAAGTCAAAATTTGTGGTGTTCTTTTAAAGGAACGGTAGGTTTTTGAGCTACTAAAATTCATTCTATAAAAAATGAACATTGAATTATAATATGTCGTAATTATAGAAGCAATTTTTCGGATGTTATGCTATTTTATATTTAATACTTATAAAATATTGGTTTTTATGCCACACTTCACAATTTTTTCATTTTATTCTGGTAAACAATCAGATGGTCTACACTGACCTATCCTGAAGATTGGTGTAAACTCTTTGATTGCTTAGATGGTCCTGTTTTTGTTGTTTTTCTATTAGTTTCCAGCAATCTTGTTGCGATGATAGCTAGTCTAGTTTGTTACTATCATTACTTGTTTGGTGCATGGAAATACGACTAAGAAATTAGTAGGCGCATGAGCAACATTATTGTTATTTCAGTTACAGAAAACTATTGAATTATGTACAGAAGAAAATTTTGCTATCAGGTGGTTCTGAAATCATATCCAGATTATCTGCATGATGTAGTATCTCATGCAGAGTCAGATTATTTTTCCAATAATTATAACAATATATCCAGGTAATATAGTAGGTGATAATCCTACCGTTCCGTTAAAAGAACGCCTTCATTTACGTAGCAAAAATCAGGATTTGAAATCATGGAGAAGATAAATTCGCCTCTTATATTATTCATCCGACCATAGATTTAATTATTTGAGTCGCAAAAGCGATGAAATAAATACATATGAAAAAATACACCACCGGACAAAATGAGGTATTGCAACAATTGACATATTTATGAAGTTAACATGGCTTTAAAGTGAATTTGAATACTGAAGCACTTTTTAGGTTATATTCAGTGTTGAAGAAAGCATCAATTTATGTGTTTATATTGACGCCCTCTTTGTTTCTTTATTTTGAGCATGAATAGAAAACTTTTAGATAGGTGTTCTTTATACGGAACGGTAGGTCTATTTGGGTTAATAGTACCATATAGTTTGAGAATCTATTTTCATTAAAAAATATGCATTAGTATACACAAACAAAGCAGGAAGTAGTAAAAACGTGCACAAAAGGTCTAAGTTAGGAAATACTGAATTTTTTACCTCTCCCATGCCCCTTCGTCCCAATTTTTTTTTCACGCTACCCGTGAAAATGGAAGACGGAACATAGTATGTGAAAATCGGTTCTATGGAAACGCTTTTTTTACGATGTTTGCTGTAAATCATCTAGAGCGAGGTGGAGTCGAAATGAGATCCTTAAAATTGGAATATTCGCCTACTTTAAAGTCTGTGGGAGGTGTCCTTAATGGATTCTTTTTTCCGGATAACCGACCTAAAAAAGGGGAGCTCGTGAATGTATTGAACGTTCTAAATAAACGACGCGCAACAGGGAGACAAAGTCTCACCACGAAAAACTAGAATGCAGGAGATTTCAATTTTGTTTTCTGTTCGAAATTATTATTTTCATCGTCAATTTCCCACCTAGCGAGTTCCAATGGTGTGTCACGAATGTTCTCAAAATAAAAGTAAGTATGAAGTTTTTCCAATATTGCTACTTTTAACAACGTTATTTCAAAGACACTGTCGATTCTATATTCCTGATTATTATTGTAAACTTGGCTGCAAAATGGCGAATGCGCGGGTAATCATCCAATATCAGAAAATTGGCTGTTGCTACTTATTCTATCTACGTAAGCTTCGCAGTAGGCGTACCTTTTGATCATATTTTTCAAAGTTCATCCAATAATTTCAGTAAATAAACTTGTTGAAAATATACAAGAAGAAACTAGAAAAATCTTAAGTTCCGGAAAGGAAGCTGATGAATATGGTGATTTTCCTCAATTATTTGAGTTTCAATTTCGTCCCTGAATTCTATTCATTAAACTTCATTCGAAAATAAAGAAGTTGCGAGAGAATAGCAGGTGTGGCGAACTCAACTCCGACCTTTGGAACAAAAATTCTCTGCTTTACCTACTCACTGAAATATTTGTCATTCTGTTAAATCCATTCTTCTTACTCAGGACTCATTTATCATTCAAATGGAATTAAAAATGGATAAAACCGGCAAGCTTTGCATTGTCTCTCCATGATTAATATACGAAATCGTTCTGTATTGCGTGCTATTTATATTCGCCCTATTCATTAGGTATGATGTGAATATTAGAATAGTTCTGTTGTAGCCTTCATTTCAAAGCTATAAAATATAATAAAATTGTGATGTATCATGATACTTCCGAACGAAGGAAGTTTTTGCATGATGGAAATGTTCCGCAATATATCCTTGCATAAAAATTAGGATCGGAAAACAAGAAAGTGTTAACTTATAGAAGAAGTTGTTGGAACGAAGTATTAAATTATTTGAAAGGTCTTAAACACATAAATTAGAGCCAAATGGAGTAAAATCGATAATGAGTTGAAATGGATGTGTTCAACAAAAACCTGAATTAACAGCTAGAAGCTGCACATTCCTTAACAAAAAAATTCTAAAATTTCAATACATACAAGAATCAAATAGGAAAATAGAATGAATGCACATAATGAATTACACTATTCATAACTCAAGATTGGTTGAACTGTTTGTTATTAAAGATTTTCTATTGGATTCTTCTACGGCGAGGTTAACAT
Source organism: Hippodamia convergens (assembly GCA_038502775.1). Taxonomy (NCBI): domain Eukaryota; kingdom Metazoa; phylum Arthropoda; class Insecta; order Coleoptera; family Coccinellidae; genus Hippodamia; species Hippodamia convergens. Next base: position 15,083,709 of record CM076607.1, on the reverse strand, counting down.
AAAATACATTGAAACTGAAAAATTTTGTGAAATGGAAAAATAGAAAATAATTTTTCTTCTTGCGAATAACGCCAATAGGTGTCGCTGCGGTACATTTTCTAATAATATTAACGCATCTGTGTCCATGTGTTATTACACCTATCTTCCTTCCGAACACAAATTCCCATTCTACAATTAATTATCGCCATTAGATGGCGATCATAGATACAGATAGTTATCTATATCTATTATGGCAATGGTACTGCATGTATATTTCGAGTTGCCTAAACGTCCGAATCAAGACATTAACATTTTCTATCGAACCCACAAAAATACAATGCGTGTTTCCAAATGACTTCATTCAGAGCAGATATAATTAGATGGCCGTGGATTCAATCCAACATTCCAGGTAAGAACATAATATTGACATTAATGATTTCAAATCACTTATTTTACCTTCCCTTTCTGCTATTCAGATCCAAGGCCAGATTCACCATCGAATTTGATCATTACAAGCACTTGAGGATACACATCATAAATTCCTCCAAATTTACTTCACATAGGCAATATGGATGATCAACGTCAATCAATTGATGCAGATGTGAGAAGAATAGTTCTGCAAGATCTGCAGCAACTGCTTCATGAACATCATGCATTGGTTCGATTGTTTAAAACTGCTTTGGGACGTATGACAAGTGACAATCACAAAGTTGTGATTAGAGCAGATAAAGGACCTGTTGGAGCACATGAGGCCAATTCAACGCCCCTACTATAGACGAAGTGGCAATTGTGATTGTAGGTGAAAAATTGGAAACGCGTGATATTGTTCTTACGCGTCGCAATACTGGAGAATTGCAACTAATATATGAAACACACCGCTTATACGATGCTCCACAATACCCGCTAATGTTCTGGAGAGGTGATAATGAATAGTACTTCAATATCGAGATGATAAATCCATTGAATGATGAGTGCCTTTATTAAAATTTAAAATTTCTACTTAACACAAATTTGAATTATTTGATTTTAGGCCAAGAAACCACCAAGAAAGTGAGCTCGATGAATTATTATTAATTTCGTTCAATGGTTCGTTAAAATGCTGACAACTCTTTGCTGAGATTTTGTCGATTGTTGCAGCAGTATTGTGTACATGTATTGTGAAACTAGCTGACCCGGCAGACTTCGTACTGCCTCAGTCTTAATGCAGATTTGGTACGAAATTACACATCTTCCAAATTTTTAGTTTAGACACTGGAATTACATTCAAACTATTTTTTACAATATGAAGTATTGAGGTAGTAGATATAATTACATGCTCAAAGACTGTTCTAGGTATTCAATAGATTAAATCAACTCCCACCTTATCCAGTTATTTCAAATCTTCAAAGAAAATGGAAGAAATGGCTACCACTAAAATTCTGAGTAATAATCTTCGGACATTGCTCTTTATTAATAAAAATTGGCGAAAAGCACGAGAGAAGGGCGAGGAATCCAATTCCATCCTATGATTCGTGCTCAACAATCCGGCGAACAAGAATACGAGCTACCTTTTGATTTTCCTCCAATTGTGATTGAAGCAAGGATATCACCCCTGGGTTGAAGTCTAGGCCTCTCCCGACCGAATAAAAGGAAAAGGGGCCTGTCTAGAAACGATCCACGCTAATTGGACAGGGCCATTGAACGATGTCTGCAATTTAATTAATTTTTCGACTATAACGGACAATTAAAGACCATTTATACACACCTTAAGTTGTAACAAGAAATCTAATTACTGGAGGACGAAGCCTGACTCATTTCGGCATTTCCCGGAAGTTTGGAAGCGTTAAAGTTTCCACGTAACGAGATCTAGAAATCGGATTTATAAGAGCGATAATTTCGATTTTTTTTGTATGGCTTTCCTCGTCCCATTGGAACTACGCCTCGATGTGGAAAAGTTCTATAAGGGATAACCATAAACTTTATTAGCTTAAATAGCTGATGAAGGAAAGTTTTAGTTGAGTAAATGCTAGTTAGGTGATTTTTGCTGAAACCCTCATAAAAAACTGTTTAATCTGTAGAGTAAGGAAAACATAAATTTTTTATCAGCTTGAATATTACAGTCCTGGTACATTCCGGAAAATCTTGGTTATATTTTGATTTTCCCAAACAGCAGATCCTATTGACTGAATATTTTTCAAAATTAGATGTAAAGTGTATATTCTTATCCCTTCAACATCAATTGAGGAAACGAATCATTTTGTCAAGTATAGTAGTTATCACTATATGCAGGATATTTTATCTCTGGCGATTATTTTTAATCGGTAAGTACCTATTGCTAATCAGGCAATTTCAACTCAGATATCACTTTCAATTTCTTAGTTTTCATACAGAAGAAACTTCGAGAGTTTCATCTAATTAACATTATATGCGCCTTCTTACTTGTTGGTTTGAGAAATGTAATTTACAAGTTGCTTTCAACTCTTCATAGCACATAGCAGTTATCATTTATCAGCAAGTTCTCCGACTGAATTCGCAACTTTTCCAATCATGAGTACTTAAACGAAGAGTACAGAAATAACTAATGATCTGTAGTTTAAATGGCATGAACATATTAGGAAACTTATCGGAAAGCTGCTGAACTAATTTCTACTTCACCGTTTTGCCGTCAGAAGTAAGGATCTCTGCAGTTGAGCGATTCTGAAGTGGAACGGAACATCACTGAATAATGTTTTCACATTCACAAAATATTCATGAAAAATGAAAATTTCATTTTTTTTTTCCAATAACAAACATAAACATAGGCAAACTTTATCCGAGTTAACCCGGAATATTGCTGTAACTGCTCCAATGGCAGGGCTATATATGTTTATATACTTTCTTGGTGTACATTTGTGAAGGAGGAATGCAAGAGATAGTGGGTGATTTTCATGTTTTTTCATGATGTGAGTTCGCAAGTGAAGATATATGCTAGTTTAATTTTAAAATCGTCAAACGGACTACCTATATTAAGGAATGCAATCGGAAAAAACAGGACGATCTCTAGTTTTACCTGTAGGCTGTAGGATCTGAAAAAATAAATAAACCAAGCTATCTATTTTGGTTTCAACGAAAAGCTGCTCTAATTTCATTGCTATAAGGTTTTAATTAACTTTTTGATTAACCAGACGTGAGTATCAGTCCCACAGAATGTGCTTCAGGTTTTTTAATGTCTCAACAAGTCACTGTGGTCCTTTTATCGGACAAAATAAAATTCTCCCACTTTGGAATTTGAAAAATTAATCCTTCCAATTTTACTCACAATTCAATTTAAATGCAGAAATATAGGAATGGGGGGAAAACATGCCAGGGAAGGCCGTTAACCCTTCGAATCGCTGACGTATAGCCGTTTGGAAAGTTGCGATATTAAATTGCTCCAAGATATTTACAGCGTGTGTATAGGTAGGAGAGTGAAACATAAATCTGACGGCAGCTTCGATCACAAACTCACTCTCGAAGCCTAGGTGCGAGAAATATTCACGACAATATTTATGTTTGCAATCAATATGGGGGTAACTCCGAGCGGGATACAGGATGCGGCTTCAAGCGAGGTTCGCTGGGGGAAAATTTATTTTTGTACGTTTTACGTTTGATGCGGATTTGGTTAAACTGTTGAATATGAATCGAGTGTTTTGGAAAGTGCTGCAAAAATGGAGATTGTCCCATACATAAAAGTGGCGGAACCAGAAAAACAAACCAGGTGGATCAATACACAAAATAACCGAATGTCCATTAGTATAGTTAGAAAGGGGTCACAGTTCACTGCGACCTTAAGGTCTCTTGTGTCCCTTATCAGAGCTGTTCTCACCACGCTCTATACTGGTTACCTTCCAGTTCCATAGATCTAATGGAATACATCATCTGGGAAGGCTTCTACTACGCTAATTCTTCACTCCTACAAGTTTCATGCCCAATATTGTAATTTGAAGTTCAAAAAATTACCTTGACTAATAATTGTTCACCTCGTTCATTCTTGTAGTAAGTACTTCTCAAACAAAGTATGTAAATTCTTAGAATTATTTATTGTTGCATTTCCATGTTAATTTCATGCTTTTCATAGGGTATGAAAATGTGCCAACGTTTTAGATCATGAAAATCTATGAAAATACTGGTAATCTTTGCTCGCTTTATTCAAATCAAATCTCTAATGCGTTAAACTATTATATTTGAATGCTCTAGATATATATATATATATATATATAAATATATATAAATATATATATATATATATATATATATATATATATATATATATATATATATATATATTGTTATATTCTTGCAGTTCTCTTAAGAATGAACATTCTCGTGTTTTTCTCTTAGGTAATGAATACTGTTTCATTACACAGGGTGCGGCACAGAGGATGGATGGTTTTAAAAAAATAATAAAAGCGTTAATTTTTACTCAAAAACACATTCATTGACGGAATCAGATTCTCAAGGAAATAGCATTTGAGACAGTCAAGTGTGGAAAATCACATCAGGCATGTGGTGGCCGAAATCGGTGATGCAGTGCTGGAGGCGCTCTTGGAAGTTCGCGTAGACACTCTCCAACATCGCTCTCTCAACTTGGGCAACTTCCACGCGAATAGCCCTTTTCAATTCGTTATGGGGACACCTCAAGGCTAGAGTATACGAGACCAAGCCCCGAACTCTGGACGAATTGAAAAGGGCTATTCGCGTGGAAGTTGCCCAAGTTGAGAGAGCGATGTTGGAGAGTGTCTACGCGAACTTCCAAGAGCGTCTCCAGCACTGCATCACCGATTTCGGCCACCACATGCCTGATGTGATTTTCCACACTTGACTGTCTCAAATGCTATTTCCTTGAGAATCTGATTCCGTCAATAAATGTGTTTTTGAGTGAAAATTAACGCTTTTATTATTTTTTTAAAACCATCCATCCTCCGTGCCGCACCCTGTATTATCATGTTCATCTCATTCTTTTAATCAGTTAATATCACTCCTTAAATGTTCACTTTTCATAACTCTTGTTAATTACTTTTCTTGAGTTTCAGATGAATGAGTGTTCAGAGTGTTCAGAGTTAATCTTGGAAATCAGTCTTTTCTCTCCATAAAACGAAGTGAACCCCTCTGAAATGGTTCAAAGATCAAGTGTTTTCGTCCATGTTTCACTCTGGACGGGCTCCTTTAATATTGGTGAAATCAATCAACTGGTATGATCTCTTCATTATGAACATGAATTCTCAAGTTTATTCATCTGATGCAACTAAAATCTCAAGCCTTCTGCTTTCTCAAAACCAAAGGATTAGTGGTTTTATTCATACATAGTACTCTCATGTGATAATTCTCATAATTTTTCAATTGAATCCTCCATTTTTCTAATGAACACTTATCCTGCCTTCTCAAATCAGTTGGTCACGGCATTCCGACCCACCTCGAGCCATATTCACCCGAAAATTTGTGCAGGGCCAGGTCGGGGTAGTTCGCTAAGAGATCTTCGCGAACGGCCCCGTCCTGGGAAGAAACACATTTCCGGAGACTTTGACCAAGAGGACCTCTACTAGGACGGCATTTCGACTCACCTCGATCAAAATTCCCCCGAAAATCTGAGCAAGGCCAGGTCGGGGTAGTTCGCTAAGAGATCTTCGCGAACGGCACCGTCCTGGGAGGAAACACATTTCCGAGGACTTTGGCAAACATGACCTCTACGAGAACGGTACTCAAAACTGCCATGAAGAATTCCCCCCGAAATCACGAAGAAAGATCAGTCGTTTTATCGATTGATTAATTTTGCGAACTTTGAAGATATTAATTGTTATATCATTCTTCTCTCATATTTACTGTATCAATTTCAATGATGAACAAACTTAGACAATTTAGCTCACAACGAATGTATCTTCTCTAAGGCCTAATTTTATTTTAATCACATCTCAATCTGCTCTGATGATTCATTATTCAACCTTTTGTTTTTCTGCTAAATAAAGAGACTCTCGGAATCATCTTTTATCGTTTGGTCACTGTAAACGTTGTGTTTAATTTTGAATTAGTTGAACTGTCTCAAAGTCTAAGTCCGACTTCATATGATCTTTTCTTTTTGACTTCTCTAGGTTACCTCTGTTTTTAGTTGAATAATGTCACTCTGAGTTTATAGATGATTTTAATATTTGTATTTTTTTACTGTTTTAGCGTCATGGCGGGTGACTCATTCATTTTATGATTGTGAATGATGTCAATAAATGTTTTACACTCCCATCTCCAACTCAATTATCTGGATACAGTCCTTAACAGTAATTTTACAAAATCTGAACACCCCCGATTTTGACTTAGAGACTAGTTGACAAGCTCCGAACACACTTCCCAAGATCTCAGGGCAGGAGTGAGCTCAACTAGGCATGTTATGCAGAAGAATACCATAGTAATTGGTGCTACAGCTGCCGAAACAAGTTGCCTGGATGGAATCGGTGTCCTTGGGGTTCTAGCCAAGCAGCTGATGAGGAGGGTTTTTTGATTGGTAAAAGTCTAACACTCTCAGGCACCTTCAAGAACTGGCCGGTGACACGTAATATTAAAGGGTTAAAGTACAGGTAATACATAATAAGATGTTCACTATATGGAAGCGGTTGTATGTAAAAAAAGATTTTGGGGTTTCTGCATCGCAGCAGCGTACCTGGGCAGAAACCAACCCTGTTGCGAGCCCAAAACTGATGCGCGCATCATTCAAACTCGCCCCGTGAACGCGAAACCTGCAGGAACAAACGCCGGGTAGCATCCCGTCCGATTGGAAAACAAGAAAACGGAGATAGTTAGGTTCTCAACGTCGAAACCGAGCGCTCAGACAACAGACTATCTTGATTCCGGTGGCGGCGGCTGCCGCCTCTGTCTGGGGCCGGATGTGCCGAGATGTTTACCGAATCGAAAGTCTGATTAATACGGCACTTCGGGCAAACTTCCTGTCCTGATAGAATTGAATATTCCCGCCGATGCTCCATCCATCTCGCACGACGGGACGAAGATGTTGAATGTCTATTACGTCACATTGAAAAATCTATTGGGCGGCAGAGCGCGGCGACGGTGCATTTAATTAAGTCATGCGACTTTATTGATGATTTTTTTTCCGATGTCGCGCTCCATTTGGCCGCCGGAGGAAATTTAAATTCGAATATGTTTTCGGGCGACCGAGCGGGACGTGCTTTTCTGGTAGAAAATTTGATCCGAATCCCCGGAAAATCGACATGTTGGCAACGGAATTGGGTTCGGTTTGTCCGCAAGTACGATCAACGTAAGTTAGCATCGAATTTATTATGGTTTTCAACCAAGAAAAAGAGAAGTTTCTCAATTCGACTGTTTTGTTTAATAATGTTTGTTACCTTAAGGATTTCGACTGGGTGAACCGATTTTGATAATTCTCTTATCATTCGAAAGCCGATGCTTGACGTGTGGTTTAATTTCAATTTAGTTCAGTTGTCTCAATGGTATCAATTGAAACCATACCTATATGTCTTAAGTTTGCTTCCAGTATGTGCGCTACAAAAATGGTTGAATAACTCTCAATGATCCCTTCTTTATTGAAAAAAGTTTACTCTGAGTGAAGTTTGATTAGATTCTGATTATGAGGAGTTGAGGAAACAAGGAAACGGAAATCCTTATTTCTCAGGAGCAAACTAACGATGCTTCTTCAAGAGATGGCTAGACCTGCATGGATCCTCTGCCTGGAGCAAGGGAAGGGGTCTTAGGCAGTCGAGGCTTCTCATTGAGAGGTCATCCTCTATAGTCTGGTGACTGGCGCATTGACATTTAACAAAAACCTAATTAAGGATTGAACTCTTGAACATATTCTGTTCACCTGCATCAACCTTAACGAAGTAAGGACGACACAACTGGGAAACCCTACACCTAATATACAGGGTGTTTCATTGGTAAATGTACTTACGGTAACCTGAGCTAGAGCTACCCTAGGCGGGTCCAAAAAACCGCTATATGATAGGTCTAATCAATTTCGTAACTGAGATACAGCCTGGTCCAATTTCAATATCTCATAACTCATATGCAGTTGATACTTGAAACAAAAAATTCCAGGTCCGTATTTGAAAAATATGGGACACTTCTTCAAAACTGAGATTCAACACCCTGTATATTGGAATTGGATTGAGATATTTGAAAAGAGTAGAGTTTAATAGATTTCATTGTCCGGCACGTGATTTTGCTCAAAGAAAGATTCAGGGAAAAATCCAATAAAATATCCAATAATTCCGTGGAAAACTGCTTCATTGCAATCAAAATGGAAAATTGTTATCTCGAATTGATAAAATATTTGCATTTTGCAATATTCTATTAGAATGAAAAAAAAAGGTTTGATTGAGAGAAATTTAATTGTATGTATTGTATCCCACAAGGGTTGTTTCGAGTAGACTAAGACAATTACTACAAAATAAATCCAGACAACTGGTATCTTCAATATGTGGAATTCGCTTGAATGGGCTGAAGAGAATCCGCATGCGGTCAGGCATACGATATCCCAATACAAACTTACGTTGATGCGTTTATAAAAATCCATTGATTGATTGCACGTCCTACCAAGACGGATTACGAGTGATCTTTACTTAGATTTCCTTCAAAATCATCTTCCTGTATTACTCGAAGGTACGCACATTGCAGGAATGCATTTTCAGTATGATGGACCTCCACCCCATTTCAGAGGAATGTTCAGATCATTTTTAGATGATACTTTCTAAATCTGTAGATAGACAGAGGTGGACTGCATTCCTGGTCTGCTAGATCACCAGATTTCAATTCTATTGATCATTTCATTTGGAGTTATTTCGAAAACGTGTTCATCGTTGTTGACTTCAAATAAATTTTTCTCAATCAATAAAGTTCTTCCTAAAATACATTGAAATTATTCCTCAGAATATTATGAAATACGAATGTGCAATTAGTAGGAAGAAAAAAAATCAATTTGATCAAAATGTACGATTTTTCTGAGAATTCAGAGGAATTCCAATATTCAATTGAATATTTCCCTGAAGCTTTCTTTGGGCAAAATCACGTGCGGGACAATGAAATCTACCGAACCTCAAAGAAAATTTTCTGCTCTTTCCAAATATCTCAATCAAATCCCAAAATTCCAATATACAGGGTGTTGAATCTCAGTTTGAAAGAAGTCCCATATTTTTCAAAGACGCACCTGGAATTTTTCAGGAATTTAAATGTAAATCGATCTACTGATGGACTGAAAATACCGGTTGGTTCAAAAATTATTAGCAGTTGAATTTTTTTGTGAATTGATTAGACCTATATCATATATCGGTTTTTTGGACTCGCCTAGGGAAGCTCTAGCTTGTGAACCCTCATTTTGCAGCTTGAAATTTTTAACCCAAAGGTGGCTTGGAGATTAACTGAATCGCAACATCCTTTCTACTACAACCTACAACATGCGTAGTCATCCCATTTTTTGCTTAAGGAATCCAAAAATTAAACAACCATACAAAAACAACTATAGTAGATGAAAGAGGCCTTAGACCTTAGATTACTATAAGGGTGACGAGGCGAGGTCAAAGGTGGATAAAAAAATAAAAATAAAGTTACTATTTTATTTCAACAAGATTACAAAACTAAACTCAGAAACATTAACAGCTGCTTTATTTACATCAACCTCTCTTTTCTTAAATGTGCTATGTTAAAAAAAAATTCCAATATATGTCAACAATTCATGAACATGCATAACATAGGGTAGTCATACATATACAGAAATCTAGTTCTGGTTATTAATAACGTTCACATTCCTCAGTGAAGGCTTCAGTACATCTTATTTATAAGGTTATTTCTATAAAATATGATATTTTATGGAGATAACTAATAAAAAATAATTAATTGCTTTTAATATCATAACCATAACTAAATATTCCTTTACATTATTGCAATACTTCTGTGAATATTTTGCATAGTTTTGTCCCAGAATATTCTATATTCAGTAAGATATATGGAGTTGGCTTAACCAACATGAAAGTTGTTTTCTGTTTTTTTATAAATAAGATCAGAATTATGAGCATTTGACGCAAAAACTTCTCATCAAATATGTAGAAAAACAAATATGAAAACGAGAGAAAGGAAGACATGTGTCACCATATTAAATAAAAAAAATTGAGCATTTCTATCAAATATCCTTAAACTCTCCTGTGCAGTGTGAACAGCATGTACAATGTGGTTGATATTTGTTATATGGCTGATCATTTGCAGCAGTTCCTGCCTCCCCCAATACAGCTTTGCACAGTTCCTCATGATTCATTGAAATGGTAATGGGTTCTTCCAAAATCTATAAGATACAAAACTTGAAATAAAGAATTATTTATTTCCCGAAATTAAAATGAAGTAATATTCAAACTGCAGATTTTCATATTTAAATCCTAAAAATCCTGAACTACTACATTATAGAAGTGAAATCTTTCAAACAATTTTGAATTCTCCAACTTGTTTCAGTTCATATTTTTAAATATGAACAAATTATCTCGTAATTGATTCATACCTTCCTAGCTTTTCCTTCACACTCTGTTCTATTCAACACATCCATCATTTCATTATAAAACTTGCCAAATTCTTCCTCATTGTATTTACAAAATTTTTCAAACAAGCATTGACTCATTTCCAAATTAATGCCTGATAAATGATTGAAATCAGCAGATTTCGAAGATATTAATCTATTGGCAATAATATCAAAGTGCTTTGTAACTTCTCTCAAGTTGAAACAAGTTTTTATCAAGGATCTGTTGGCTTGATTATGGTCTTCTAGAAGACTTGACATCAAAGACTGCATTTCTTTGATTCTGAAAGTCAGAGCTGTTTTCCATTTTGCTAACTCTTCTACCATCAAACTGTAATAAAATTTTTGGTTTACAATCACCCTCTTATTTTCTTCATCTAGTTAAATGTTCTCTGGAATAATCATCTTAACACTCACCTAGATGCCAAAAATTTACTTCTCCAGACCTCACATTGTCCAGAGAGCCACTCTGTCTGTTCTTGATGAGTGGTCAAATGATTAGCGGATTTTAAAAGTGCCCTAGCTAACTGAAGTTTGTCTTCTGTTAAATGGGCAACTCTTGACTCTAAATCTTCACCAACTGCAGCTACAAGCAATGTCTTCAATTCACTGTTAACCTTTAAAGAATATTGATTTGAAATAGAGAACTATAGTGATTATAAAAACGTACCTGTGTTTGCAGTTTCAACTGATTTTCCAATACACTATTGCTTTCTCTCAAATTATTAATATCATTTTCATAATTCTTCTTTTCTCTCTCCCAATCTTTTTTAGATAGTAATATGTCTTCTGCCTCAAAGTTATCTTTAGCTAATTCAGCAGTTCTCATGTGACTCATTTGGGTTACCAAATGATTAATTTCTATATTATTTTTCGATACTTTTGATTGTATAGGTAAAGGTTTCTTTTTCTTCACAATTATTGGATGAACAGCACCTTTATAGGGTTCATATGGAATGAATTTGGGCTCTTTTGGTTTTCTTGTTAGGTATTTAGTCCTCTTTTCTCTTGGAATGTATGTGGGAATTGTTTTATAGATCTTAGATGTAGGAATAATGGGCCTCATAGATTTCAAAATGATTGGTGATGGTTTCTGGGGTAAATGAAAAAAAAAGTCATTTTTGGAATTACTTTCAGTGAGCTCTAATTCTAAGTGATCCATTCCATCGCCTAATGTTCGCTCTTTCACTGATTGAGATGCTAGAACCGAAATTATTATAATAAACAATACACATAAACAAGCAATTTGATTTACCTGAACTCATTTTGTGGCAATGTACAATCAATAAAATGAATCAAAGCATCGGCATAACATATATAAAAATTATTTATGGGAAAATTAGTTTGAATGAGATTAGAAAGTCACCTGAAAGGGAACCAGACTAATTATGAATATCATTTAAATTTATCACCTGCTTCGACTCATTTGCAAAAAGTGTAAGTATAAAATCTTGAGTACAAGCTCTGTCAATGATATTTTCAGAAAATAATTATGAATAAACAGTAGCTCTTAATCAATAATCGATTTTGAACTGATATTTGAACTTGAATCATAATTCATGATTATATTAATGAAGTGCACAACACAACACTAATTAATGTCAAAATCATATGGGATGGGAGGGACATTCACACTACCACACAGAAAAGGTGATAAAAAATTAAATTGATAATTTGCTTCATGTGAAGATGAAAAATTATTCTTTAAATGATCGATCTAGTAATTGGTATCATTTTCAATACATAATCTAGAACATTAATTCAAATTTATCTGCTTCCGAATAATATGAAAAGCAAATAGTTCAACTAAATCAACGGTCAATATCTAATCTACTGTCTCAGTTTTAACCTCAAATTCTTAAGGACACAATTACAAAATTAAATTCTTATGGAGTTTGGGGGCTAGTAACTATCGAAATATTCACTTGAATATATAAAATATCATAGGTTTTTGGATAACATAAAGAATATTATCAGAATAACTAAAAATGGCCCTCACACCACATTGCCTGAAATTTGTGAGAATGATTCCTTCTTACATTCATTCAAAATACTCATTCCCTGAATTCGTAGGTTTCTGAAGGCTTGAAATTGCGATCTGCATTCAACAGATTTATATGCACTTCTTCAACTCTTCAAAAAAACAAGTCTGGGCGTTACAAAAAGACTCTAAGAGGAGATTTCCCCCTCACATATGAAATGGCAAATCCACCCCATGCAATAGCTCAAAGGAAGTCGTGGAACTCATGGAATACAAGTCTGTCCAATACTTAATTTATATGAATTTTCATTAACATATTCTTTCCAGCTAATTTGGATGGAGGTTTGAGAGCATCTGAAACAGCAGTAGAAGACGTATTTATTAGGAAGTTCATGGTGGGTACATGGCATGCATTATTTGTCAGTGAAGTAATAATCAAAAGACAACATAATATCATCAGAATAGCCGGAATACTGCGAAGAAGTATAAGTGCTAGAAAAATGTATTTTTTAATAGGATATACTGAAGAATTATTAAGCTTTTGGCTCCAATGTCCTGTTAAATTGGAATTACAAACTGTGAACGATAAGAAAGATGTTATATTTAAGTATATTTAGTTATGAAAATAAACAGTAGTACATAGAAACTATTTCTCTTTTTATAAAAAGTATTTTCCCTTGATATTCAGAATTTCATACCGTAACTCTACTTTTTTTCAAATAGATTTCTAAGAATCCTCAATACAATTTTTTTAAGTAAATTGTTAAAGTGGATCAGTTCAATAGCTGAAAGTTATATAATAATTTCAGAACTTTATTAATCTACATTTGATAGAGATGCAATAAAAGGTCAGGAAATAGTTAACTTTTATTTTATGAAACTATAATACATAAAGTAAATTTATAACATCTCATAGAAGATGCGACATCTATATGCTTAAATACTTACTTTAAAAAAATAACTGAAAAAATAGCCAGAACTCATCGGATTCAGTATAAATGTCAGACAAATGACAAAACCTACTATCTAAAGATACATTCATGATGACAACAGATAGGCTTGAAAGTGTGCAATAGGTATTTCATATTATCTACAAACTAAAATATCAAAAAAAAATAACATACATAAATTGAGTTTGAAGAGAAATCCAATAATTGTTATGTACAATTCGTACATGATCAACAATATTCTATTTACAAAATCCAGAATTATAACATTCTTTCAGGAAAAGTAAGTTCCTCCGTAGTGCAATAACTCTTAACTGGAGAACGTAAGCTTCTCTAATATTAAAAATAAAATATAACTGTATAAAAGGTCCCAAAAGTAGAAAGGGAATAAAAAAAAATTTTTTAGCTTGCACCAATCAAGCTACAGATAAGAGTAACAGCACTACAGCTACACCCCAAGACCATCTTATTATTAACATTTACATGCTATGTACAACTGATCAATTAAAAAAATTTCAGTCAAATTTACAGTGTCTTGTCTTGGGAAACAGAACTAGAGGAATCACTTGATTGCGATGAATCTTTGAAATCTGACACCATTTGGGATTGCACCTGAATTTCTAAAGAGTTCTCATCTGTCAACAAGCTCGATGCAACTGTTGAAAGTTCTGATTTCTCTTTAGACTCTGATTTGTTCAAAAAATTCAAACCGTCATTTTCCATCGGAATATCAAACATTTCTGGAGGTGGCTCGCTTAAAGAACTGCACATTTCCGCGCCCAGAGTACACAGGCCTTCTCCAATGAAGGTGCCATCCGAAACCATTCTTCTGGAACTCATGGATTCCGCAATACTCTGCTTCTGCCCCTTTTCTGAATTATGTTTCTTAGGCACCACTGTTGACTCTGTATTGTCCAAAACTGTAGAACTCTGCAATTCAACAGTCTTGGTAGATACAGGAACGAAAGAAGTTGACTCTTCGATATCTTCGGTCAGTAAAGGCATACTACTACTGAAAGTTTTTTGACTGATTTCAGCATGTTCAGAAACATCAAGGTTAGGCAGTGAATATACAAAAGACGGACTGTTCATGTCTGACGTAACTGACATACTGGTCTCTGATATCGGCAAAGATAATTCCAAGTTCGTCTGAAGATCACTGGCCATCAAAACCTGCTGATGTGAAACAGTCTGCGAAATATTTGGATCCGTTATTGTAATCGGTAAATCGACATTTTTGGGTACGTGTGTTGTTAATATATCAGCTTCTTCATCTGGAATTCTCTTGCTATTTGTACTTGGAACTTCAAGGGGTGTCATTATCGGAGAATTCAAAGTTAAACTAGTCTCTAGAACGTTACCCACATTCATTGGAAACAAAGTTTGTCCTGGGCTCAATTGCGAGTGTGTCATTTTTCCTTGTGTCGAAACTTGATCCTGCTGAAAGACGTCAGTGTCCGCTAATGCAGCTGCGAGGATATCTTGATTTTTCACGGGATGGCTCGAGAACATAGGATTACCTTGTTCAGCCTGCTCTATGATATTTGCGTTATGCTGTAACAAAGGAGCTTCTGCTGGATCTGTGTTTATTAAAATCTGTTGACCGTCTGTTTGAATCAAGAATGAATTTCCTTCTGCACCAGCTAATATATTTGACAGGTCCGTGCTGCCATCACTTAGAGAATCTAAGAACTTCTGGGTAGCAGCAGCATCACCTGTCAGTATTATTTGTTGCCCGGGCTCTCCATTGATATTGCAAGTTACTTGAACTTGAGTAGATACTTGCTCCATAGGTGCTACAACCTGCTGAACCGGTTTAGGAGGCGCTATTTGTTGTTTTACTTCCTGTTTAGGTTTCTCCGGTATTGTTGAAGTTGTTGGAGCTGTCTGTAGTTGAACAGTTTGGCCAACATTATCTTTTGATGTCCCAGCGTCCATCTGAAGTACCATGTTAGTCAGATCTCCACCAGCCAATCCGGCCAGGCTAGGATCTAAAGACATCAAGGCTTCGTTATTTAACGGCGTTAAGTTGCCAGTTTCGTCCAATGTCACAAGCATGTAAGATTGCGGTTGCCCATCAACAGTTTCACTAGGCAGTGCCAAAATCTGTCCTTCAGTGATTGTAGTCTGATTGCCCATATTATCTTGTATCACTAACTGGTGAAGCGGCCTTTCCTGTTTCTGCTGGACAGGTTTTGCTGGAGTTTGTACATGTAAATCCTCGGGTTTTTTCTCTTGCTTGATTGGAGTTAAAGGGGGAACTCTCTGCTCAGACAATCTGGATGGACCAGAAATTGTCGAAATAGATTGGTGAGAAGGTTTAGCTACTGCAACTGCAGTCTGTTTAGGTTCTGGTCTCTTTGCAATAGATTTTCTTGCAGGAACTGTTGATGGTTTGTTTGCGGCAGCAGCAGCTTTCGCATTGGCCTCTTGTTGTTTCTGTTGAGCTTTCATGCTACTTACTTTAATTGCTTCCAGCTGCTCGGCAACCTGCTTGTCTAATAGAGCTTCGTTTGTTCCTTGAATCTTTCGAACAGTATGACCATGTTGATTTGTTATCACCAATGTTTTTTGCTGCGGTGGTTTGTTACCCTGACTTCCTGGTACGAAGACTTTCTGACTTTTTCGAGGTGCTACTATTTTCATGTGGGGAGTTGCAACTTGTGTTGCACCAAGTGTTGTCTTGACCAGTTTCGGAGACTGAATACCTGATAATTTGGACGTTGAGGCCATACTAGTGGTTTGAACTTTGAGTTGAGATTTCTGTGCTACTGTAGCACTTTTCACAACAGTTTTGCCAGGTAGCTGCATGCCAAACATTTTTT
The DNA here is from genome assembly GCA_038502775.1 of Hippodamia convergens. Classification (NCBI taxonomy): domain Eukaryota; kingdom Metazoa; phylum Arthropoda; class Insecta; order Coleoptera; family Coccinellidae; genus Hippodamia; species Hippodamia convergens. Next base: position 15,067,464 of record CM076607.1, on the reverse strand, counting down.
GTTGTGCAGGAGTCAAAAGCAATCTTTGTTGTTTACCTTGTTGATTTGTGAAAATCATTATCTTATGACCTGTAGTTTCAGATGGGTTACTTTGTGTACTGGATGCAGCGCATGTAACTGGTATGGTTCTCCGCAAGAGGTTTGGTTGTTTCTTCATTACTTGCACTGGACGATTAGGACTATCAGGCACAACTACAAACTTTCCAGATTTCGAGCTGACTGTTGGGGTAACCTGCCTAATAATTTTCTGAGCCGGTTTCGGAGTTTGCAAAATTTTAGGAGCAGCTCTCTTCATTATGGGCATCCTAATCGTGGGAGAACTTGCAGCAGGAACTGAAGATGAAACAGTTTTGGACATTAGTTTGGTATTAATTGGAGCTTTTTTATCTATAACAATCTTCATGTTCTCACTAGCTGGAATTAGTTTTTGAGTTTGTTCACCCAAAACTATAGGAATATTTTCTAAACTTTCTGGAGTCAGTAGTTCATCTGATAAAACAATAGGCATCGAGTTTATATCAAAATCTACGTTATCTTCTGTTCCTGCTACCTTATTTTGGTTTGGTTCAGCTGCTGGCCGTATTATAGTTTGATTAAGGATTTTAGCTTTCCCAGAAGGTTTTTTGATACCTATTATCTGCTTATTAGCATTAAGAATGAATTGTTTTGGAGAATTGAGTGATAATTTAGCTGCTGACGAAACTGGCACTTTTTGTGATCCAGACATTTCATCTTTTTTCGGTTCAAGCTTGGGAGTTTTGGTGATCACGTAAGGTTCTATATCCTCCACATCTTCGTAGGAACGTTTCGGGGCCACATTAGCTGAAACCACCTCTCTTGCAGGTCTTATAATCTTTTCTGATAAGATAATTGCTTTATTAGCAGATTTGGAAGAAGGAATCACATTAGTGTTTACACTTTTGCCCTTAATGGCAGCTTTCAAGAGATTCTTTGAAACAACTTGATCTGTCTTCGAAGACCTTGAATCAAATTCCCTTATTTTGGCACTAATGTCTACTGTTTTGCTTTTAGCGATAGGATCTTCCTTCTTATCTGTTGTCAATCGACTAAGTAACTTCGACATTTCTGGTTCAGTATTTGGAACAATACACTCTTTGGTAATTTCATTATTGATACCGGCTACTTTCATTACTTCTTCGTTTATTAAAGCATTCTTAGTGCACACTATTTGGGATGGAATGTGATCTTCCAAATCACACATATCTGTTACAGTAGAACTCTTAGCCGTGTTGTAAATCACTAATGGTTCATTAACTACTGGAACCTCTTCAGTGGTAGGAAGTTTCTTCTTAGAAGACTCTCTACTCTTGGTTTTCATTGGCACTGATTCTAAAGGTTTGCTAGTGGTCTTGACTTCACTCTGAATGTGTTTTTCACTCTTTGTTTCTTTGATATCTTCTATTGTTTTACTTGTACTACTAGATTTTAAGATAGTTCCTTCTGTTTTAGTTTCAGTCTTGTCATTTTTTGCTTTCAATGGGGATACTGTTGCAGGACTAGATTTAATTTCTTCTGATTCTCCAATAACATTTGAATTTAATTCTAATAATTTTTCTGTGTTCACAAGTATGTGTTCTTTACTATCATCTGTATGTTCAATTTTATCAATAATGGTTTCCACTATTTCATCACCACCCACTTTTTCCGTTATATCTGGAGTCTTTAGAGTCTGCTTTTCTTGTTCAACCTCAATGGTTTCTTCATTTTTGTTACTAATAACAATTGGTTCTTTGTTTTCATCATCCATGCCTTTCGATCTTTCTTCATCAACAGTAGACTTTATTTTTTCCATACTTTCAATATTTTCGTCCTTTTCCTCATTCAAGGTCTTCTCTTTTCCTTTCTCTTCTTCTTCTATATTTTTGCTGATATCAAGTGATTCTGTGATGTTTTGTATCTTTTCCTTTTTAAAAACTTCGAAGCTTGCATCGCTACTGTCATCAGAAAAATCCATTGAGAAATTGAGAAGAGTCATGGGTTTTTTGCTAGGCATGCTTGCTGTTATTTCAACTTGGCCTTCAGCCAATTCTTTCTCTGAAACAACAGTTAAATTTCCATCTATAGAAACATATTCAGTGTCTTCCTTTTTATTTTCATCTAGGGGAAAATTCTTTGTTATAATTTCAGTTTTGGAAATATCAATAATATGTTCTTCGTTCTCTAAGGGTTTTGCTGTTACCACTGGTGCATCTGAAGCTGGAAGAGATAATTTCTCGTTTTTATTCGTATCATTTTCGGTAGAATTTATGGGGAATTCTGAAGAACTTTTTTTTAATGTAGAATCTACATTAACTGTTGGATGTTCATTTGTCGGGGCAATTACATGTTCAGATACTTCTAACTTCTCTTGGGAACGTTCCTCTTTTTCTAAATTTGACTTATTATCAACAATAACTTCTGCAACAGATTCTTTCACTTGCATTACAGAATCAGTATCATGCTGAGTAGGTTTATCAGTTTTTAGTTCAGGACATTCTTGTTTTTTACAGCTTTTTGCAGTGGTGCTTTCAGTTTTTTCTAAGCAGAGTTTTTCTTTACACCAATAGAAGTATCAGCTATTCTGGTTGGTTTCAACTTTGGAAGAAGTTTTGTTTCTTTTTTCTCGTCAGCTTCATCAAATATGTTACTAATTTTCGATAGAAACTGTTTCTTCAATTTGAAAACAATAGGAGATTTACCAACGGAAAGGAAGATTTTTCTGACTTGAGTTCAACTGTATTTGCTTTCTCTGCCTCTAACGATTTTTCTTTCTGTTGATTCAGTTCAAAATCTTCGAAAGACTTCACGAATCTCTTTTTGGGGTTGGTGAGTTTTGTTGCAACTTCATGTGTCTTTTCCACAGACTTTATCGGAGCAGGAGAATCTTGAATACTAGTTGATTGTTCAGATTGTTCTTTTGGAATATTCACAGCATCTTCTGCTTTTTCCATTCTGGCTTTTTCTGTTAGTAATACGTTTTCTTTGTTTTTGGGGCAGAGATAAGGGTAGACTCTGGTTTAATCTTGTATGATTCTTCAGATTGAGAACTGGATTTTTGTATTGGAGAAATAGTTTCGATATCTACTGTGTTTTCGGGAGTGTCCAAATATTTATTGGTGGAAGTTTCTAGAGTATCAAAGATAGATCCAACCTTTTCTTGCTCAGGAGATATTTCTTCTTTTGGCACTTCTTGTTCGATGTTTGGTTCTTCATAATGTGTTATTCTAGCTACCTGACTCTCAACCGACTCCATTATATCAGAAGGATGTTCAAAAGAGGAATTCTGTGAAGTAGTATCAACTGAATAGTTTCTTCTTTTTTATTCCCTTCAGAAAGAGGTACAGATAATTCTTTTTTGTCACAGACTTTTTCCATTTCTTCAATAAAAATATTGTTTTCATTTGATCCTGGAAGAGGTGAGCTGCCAAAAATTAACTCAATTTGTGCAGCATTCTTTTCGCAAGATTGAAAGTTTCTTTCTGAGAAAATATCTCACTCATTTCCTTTTGGCTTGTTTCATCAATGTCCAGAGTTAAATCAGCCTTTTCATCATTCATCGTAGTTTTTGTTGGTTCAATTTCTGATATTTGCTTTTCATCTTTACTCTCTACTTTATCCCAAAGTGTTTTGCTTGCTTGATTGCTGCTCGTGTTTACTTTTTCTTTTTGATCCCACCTGCTAGGCTTTCGAATTCTTTTTGGCTTTGAACTTATTTCTGTTTCTACCTTCTGAGCCAAGTCATTTGATATGTTTTCGTGTTTATTCTGTTTTTCATCATGATTTTTGAGCTCTGTAGAAGACTCTTTACAACTATCATGATCTACTTCATGTTTAGGAATAACTTCTTCGATATTCTTTTCAGAAATTTCAATCGACTCACTTGTATGCTTTTCATTGACTGAAGGCTTCATTTCTGTTTGTGTTGAAGTTTTGCTTTTATTTTCAGAATCCGCCGGGTGAACAGATGTTTCAGTAGATTGTACTTCAGATATGCAATCAGACGCCTTTTCTTCCGTAATCATAGTTTTTTCCTCCTCAAGTGCTGCTTCATTTCGAACTTCACTTGTTTCTGAAGCCTTTGGAGAATCTTCTTCAACAATATCTAAACTTAGAACATCTTCTTTTTGTTTCTCAACAAGAGTTGTTTCCATTGTCGCAGAGGAAGACTCACTGGTGATTTCAATTGTTTTACTCACCACATTTTCATTCTTCTGCTCTGCTGAGTTGGATTGTTCAGATTCTGGTAGAATTTTATCTGTTTTTGAATCTTCTGTAGGCTTTTCTTGTTTGGACTTTCTCTTGTGACTATAAGTCCTTCTTTTTCTGAGATCTTTCTCATCGTAATCAAATGAAAATATACTTTTCAACTCTTCTCGTTTCTGCTCTTTTGTTTTGAAGACAGACTCAGATGGGGCGAACAGATCTTTGATAGGATCAATTTCATCTTGTTTCAAAGAACCTGCTAACTTCATATGACTTGAATGTGGTTTTTCTATAATTTTTTCTTTTTTTAATGAGTGACTTTCTTCAACTTGTTTCTTTTCAGGTGACTTGAAAAGGTCCTTAGAGCTTCTAGTTGATCTGCTACGTCTCTTAGAACTGTGACTAGATGAAATATGATCTTTTTTATCGTCCAAGGGGTGATCTTTTACAGGAGAAATTTTAGATTTTTGTGGATCATGGTCAGTTTTCTTTTCTTTTTTGGAACTTTTTAGAGAATTATCTTCTTCCTTGTCATTGTTAGGAACATCCTTGCTATGACTATGTGTGTCCCTTGAGCTACTACCACGTGATTTTCTTGAGTTTGAGCTATCCTTAGAACGTTTTGGAGAACTTTCATCCTCTTGAGTTGTTTTACTTTCAGACTTTCCTTGTTTCTCTTTTTCATGCCTACTGGATCTTCTGCCACTTCTAGAACTCCTGTGAGAAGAATCATCTATGATTATGCTTGAATCACTTTTTTTGTGCTCCTTATCACTTTTACTTGATTTCTTTTCTTTCCTGGAACTTCTCTGCGAGGATTTATAATCTTTTGCGAGTTTATCGGAATTTATTTCCAACTTTTCAGAAGAGCTTTCATCTACTTTATTATTTTTAGTTGATTTAGATTTATCGGATTCTTGTGTTGAAACAATGTGCTCTTCATTTTCAATTTTTTTATCTTCGTCAAGTTCATTGTGTTGTTTGACTATAGGTATATCACAAGGCACTGAAAGAGCTGCAGTATCTTTTTGCTCTTCTGTCTTTTCTGGTAATTCCACCTTTTTTTCAGGTTCTTTCTCGGAGGATTCAGGCACAGATGTTGGTTTCTCAATATGGGAGGTGATGTTTTCTTTATTATGAGCAGATCCGAAAATTACATTATTAATTTCCTCAGGACTTGGAATTGAAAATTCCAAAATAGAATCATCTTTGTTTGAAGCATCACTGTCCATCTCTGACGATTTTCTTGAAAATTTGGACTTAACTGGACTTGTACTTTCGGTCGAAGCAAGATTTATATTTTCTTCTAATTCGTTTATTTTAGGATCTTTATGTCCCTTCTTATTTCTTTGAGTTGAATTCTCATTACTTTTGGAGGATCTAGAAGAAGCATGTGTTTTGCGTCTTTTAGATTTTGGTTGTTGTTCGTCATCCTCAATTTTCTCTTCTTTATGATCTAATTCATTTTTGGCAACTTCATTACTGGTTTCTTCTTGAATTTTAGTTGTTTCAGACAATTCCTTCAAAGGCGAGTCTTCAGATGTCACTACTGAAACAGTTTTTTCTTCAGAAGCTTCTGGACACTGTTCAACAAATGTGGCTGTTGAAGTTTTAACAGGAATTTCATCACTTTGTTTTTCATCCTTTTTATGACTCAGAATTTTCTTTTTATCTTTTTCATCAACATATTCAATTTCGATTATGTTTTCCTCTCCCATGGATTTCGATTTCTCTTGGTTGTCTAGTTCACAACTGATATCTTGAATTTCTATAGATTCAGCTGGAACAACCTTAGCAGCCTCTTCTGTTTCTTCAGAGGATATGGTTAATGGCACTTGGATGATTGCAGGTTCTGATTCTTCCTCATGTTTTGAATATTCAGACTCTTCTGCTTGTTTTAGAAGTAAAGCATCAATGGCAGATTCAGTGACTTCCAATTTCGGTCTCTGTCCTTTTTTTGTATGTTTGCTTCTTCTGTTTGGTTTACCTCTAGATGAATGATCTACTAACTTTTTTTCGTCTGATATATCACTTTCGACCAATTCGGTTGATTTCTCTTTGTTGTCGATTTCTTCAGTACTAGGTGTTTCGGTATTCTCTTCAATTATTGATTTTTTCTCTACGATATTGGATTTTTCGGATTCTTCTTTTTTTTCCTCAACTACCTCAGCTTCGATTAAATCCGACGACTCTTCCTTTGCTTTATCAGGGTACTTTACAGTTTTAGGAGAATGAAAATTTTGTTCATTCTTTAAAATATTGGGAACATCAGGGAAGATTGATGGATTCAGTGGAGTCCATCAAGGATTGATAGGTTTTTTAAGCTTTCAGATTCCTTGTCGGATACTGTCGTTTCAGTCAACTTGGCCAATTGTTCGGATTCTTCAAGAATCTTCTTTTTCTTTTTCTCTTCTTCTTCATCTAGTGGTTCATCGTCGAACTCAAAAGTTTTTCGACGTTCTGAAATTGGAATTACTCTGGGTATCTTCCTTCCTAACGTTGCATCGGGTATTTTGGTTTCTTCTTCGTCTTCGTCGAAGTCAAAGCAAGATTTATTTGGGCTTTTCTCCGTTTTATCCTCGGTAGGTTTTTCTCCATCATCAGAAACATGTTTCGGAGTTTTGGTCAAATCGAGATCTTCTTCAGTTGGCTGCGAAAGAAATGAAGAATCCAATAGTGAAGAGTCGTTTGCTACAACTTCAGATGCCTCTAGAGTTTCGTTCAATGTGGAATCTAAAGTTGTTTCATTTTCGTTCGAGTCTTCATGATTGCTTTCGTCATCCCAGTCTGCTATAATGTCTGTGCAAATATCCTTTTTCTCTTGTACTATTGGTTGGACTGATTTCTTGGCGTATTTACGTTTGGGGGAGTCCTTAATAGAAAGTGACATATCATTTTCACTTCTTTCATCATCTGCAAGGAGGGATTCGTCCACTTTCTTCTTCGTATATTTTCTTTTAGTTTTGGTCTTTTTCTCATCGCCGATAAGTCATCATCGCTGAGGGCTTTTCTCCTCCTTTTTTTCTGGGGCTTCTTTATCGGTTGTCGGGACTGGAAGCTAACCTCTTTGATATGACAACTGGTGTGTTTCATCAGAATGCCCAATCTGTCCGTGTAAAACTGACAGACGGGACAGGTGAATTTATTTGAAACATCTTCTTTAGGTACAGGAGGGGGCGAAGCATTTTCTTCTTCATTTTTTTCTTCCGGTGAAAGGATGAGGACACGAGCTTCGTAATCATCGTACCCAAGAAACCTTCTATGTGTGATGATAGGCTCAGATTCTGCAAAGAAATGCTCGGTTTAACGTTAAATTAATCTCGTGTTGGCGAAGATTTGTTTTTTATCTAATATTATTCAATAAGTGAACGTTTATGGTACAGTTTAAGGCTCTTTTCATACCGTTTATGGTACAATTTAGTGCAAGTGAAATCTCCACTCTGTGTTTTTAGTTGAATAAAGATATTAATTTTCATTCTTAGTTGTATAAATCATTTAACATTTTCTTATTTATAATTGTTACTTTAGAAATGTAGAGATTGCTAAATACGGTATCTAAATGTATATCTGAATGATTTAAGGGATCGTATCTGAATATTGGATATCAATATAGGTTTTTATGAGAAAATCCACATATTAAAAAAAAAATTGTGATTAGTTTACATCGGCAGTTTTTGTTAGTTAAGTAGATAACCAGTAGGGAAGCTGGCTAGTTATAACTTTCTTGTACAGGTAACTAAAATCTACAATATAGAAATGAATTTATAATATATGAATTGAGGGGCAAATTAAAAATCTTAAGAATATTGACGATACAGGATTACTGGCAACCGTCAAAAGGTGACAGATCATTTTATAACAAAAAATTTCAATACTCACTGATTGCACGCGTTTTATTTGACTCCCTAGGTTTCTTAACAGCAGGTGATCCAAAAATTTCTGCTGCATAGTTTCTTTTGCGTTCTGTTGTGAACACAGGATCGCTCAATATGTTGGCATTACCTCCAGTCTTTATTTCGGCTGCACTTACATCTTTCGGGAAAGAAGCTAGCTTGGGATTTTTTGCACGAAAGGCATCTGAAAAAGCAAAAAGTGTTCACACAATCTTTTCAGAAATCAACGAGCATTTGTATGAAATTAAAGGAAAGAAGAACTCACCCATTCCTTTTCTGATGAAATCATACTTTCTGTCACAATTGTAGGGGAAAATATGCTCAGGGGTTTTGACGATTTCACTGAAAAATCATTCAATATCACTCTCCAGTATGAAAAGATGTCATACATGGAACATAAAATGAGCAAGGTATCTCAAAATCATTTGCTCAAGAGAACAATTCTTCTAGGGAATTTCAAAGATATGTAAAACAAGTTCCTTATCTAAACTGCTAGATGATAAAGAAATTAGCTATGAAAATAATAATCCACCTGAAATTTTGACCATAAAGTATGTAGCGAGCGATAAGTATGACTCATTGTTTAGAACTAAACCTTTTTAATTGCTAAACTATTACAAGTTGACTATTTTCTCAACTATTCCATTCAAGGGTCCACGAGAATGATAAAACAATTCAATTTAATCTTTGCACAATCATAATTTTACTCCGTACAAACTGTCTTCAATGTTACCATCCAATATCTCCGTCAAAAAATTCACTTACTAATATCCATCATCGTCGAAAAACTTAACAATTGCCACAGGTTCTCTCTTCAAAGATTCAACAAGATCACCTGGTACATCTGTTTTGTCTACAACTTCTCCTGGCCACCAAAATGGGCCCAGTTTAACCCAGACTATGTCGCTGGGTTTGTAATAAACCTCCATTTCATAAAGTGCCCTTTCCGAAGGGTGTCGTTTGATTCACTGAAATATAATTCATATTATTCCATTTGAATTATTCAAAACCATTCAATTTTGTTATGATCGATGTTTTGACATGAACTAAACTACATTTCGGAACTTCATGGTCGACATGCATTTTTTCAAATAGTATAACTTACCGTCACTAAAGTATTATTTTTACTTGAATAAACTTCAACAATCAATCAAATAAGTCGTCGAAATCAACAAATTCTTTTATGTATCGATTTCATTTGGATAATTCAGATATCAACTTCATATTTTCAGCATAATAAAAGATGTCTAACTTCACTTGTCTGTCAGACGTACGTGATACCATTTTGCTTGGCGTCGGCGGAATACCAACGCAAGTGAACAAAAACTTTAAAATCGGGACATGATAAATCTGTTTCTTGCTGGTAATTCCAAGTTTCTCGTTATTTTTCATCAATAAAGTTTATAGTGTATCTCATTGATCGTTATTCGAAATGTCTCACTTCCGAATCAAGGTTTGAATTAAAAAAAAATTCTGCAATAGGTTGGCAAGATGATCATGTGCTAATGAGATTTTTATGAGAAAAATTTAGGCTATTATTATTTGTATTTCGTAATTTCCATTTTTTGAAAAATAATCTCAAAAATTCTTTTCAAATAATTGCTTTTATACGTTTACAGTGCCATTGTCAATTAAAATATGAAAAATTTTTATGAAACAGGACCGTACTCCAATCAATTCTGTACCCCAAAGCACTTGAAATTTCAAGAATAAAAACATATAAAATGTTAACTTGAAGTCTGTTTTACTCGATTTATTCCATCGGGTACGATAAATCTTATTTTCATTAACTTTATATAAATATATTTTGATGAAAGATTGGTGTTAGTGGCATAACCTCTCTTTTTTGTAGGTTTTCAAGCATGAAAAATTTAGAGACATCCCAATGAACGTTATGCACTACTGGTAAAAAAATCTGTATAGCACAACTTGTTTCTTTCAAAATTTGTGTCATTTTTGCATGGACTTTTTTAGTTTGTTCTGATAATATCATTGATTTTACTAGAATTTAAAATGGAATAAAATAAGTTTTAAGCTGTTATTAACTATTTACGAAAAAAATAAAGCAATAAATCCTCCTGAAATACTTTATTTAATAATAAAATATAGTGATAACCATATACAGAAACACAATAGACATTTGAAACTAAATAAAAGGATTTCAATACTTAGATTGTATCAAAGAAGAAGAGAATATTTGTTTCAAAATTTGAGGTAGTTCACTGACATCTGTACATATGAAAGACCTTCCCACAGGCAATTTCTCTGTAAGCCTGAAAAATTTTATTAAATTAATATCAACAGTTATTATTCAAAATAGGCTCCAACTGAAAAAACAAACAAATTATTGAGTGTTTATAGGTTAACTTACATCTCTGCTTGATTTCCTAAACTTCCTATAAAAATTGCATATGCGCTAACTTTTGGAGACGATGATAAAGCATCAGCTAACTTTGACGCAGGAATTCCGTATCGCTGCAAGTTTGCATCCGACAACATGACTAGAATGGCTTCATCGCAATCATCTTCTGCTAATGAGGTAACTGCAGATTCTGTCGCTGAAAGCGTATGGTCTCCAGACCAGCAATACTGAGAATGGGCATGCATAGTCTGAAATATGAAATATCCAAATTTTGTGTACGCTAGTACTCTCCTTGAATCTTTTACTGTCTTAAGAAGTACATGAAGTTGATTTTAACATTAAGAATCAATGTACTCTTCGTCACTTACTCTTATAACATCCAGCCTTTCTTTATTGTTTTTCGGAGGTCTATCTCTACTAACGAATGTTATATTTGGAGAGTCACCAGAGTGGCCGAGAATATCATACTTTATCTTATCTTCAAAACCCTCAAACGCTTCCATGACCAAAACAACTGCTTCTAGTTCCCTGTCTAACCTACCATCGTAGCCATTAAAACTGAAAATATATGAAATTATGTTATTTTTTTTATATTACTTACGTAGTGCTTTAACAAAAAATTAAAATAAATCGGTGAATAACTAATGCTTTATGATGTTTCACGCAAGGAATAGATATAAATTAAGGAAATTGACAGATTGCATGGTGTATGTAGGCATTGGTACATGTCTAACTCACCGATACATGCTTCCAGAGACATCTGTTAGAACTCTGAATAACTTTGGTTTCATTTGAGGTGTCCCAAGTTCAGGTTCTTCTTCAACTCTCCTACGGAATATGGTTTTCTCTCCCAAGAATGCCTATAAAATTTCAGTTGAAGAACACGAATTTTCTACAGGAAATAGCTATTACCATCAACAAGTTTCACGTCATCGAGTTCCCCAGAAGTTTGGTGTCTGGTCCACATTCTCTCTTTATTTTTAGCTTGAAGATTCCCTAAAATAACCCTCAATGATTGGACTTCCCTAGACACTGAACTGGAAAATTGAGAATACAGAGATGCATCATAACCACTCATTCCTATTTCCTTCAACCGTTGTTCAAATGCCTTTTTTCCCATCTCTCTGGCGGCTCTCTGAATATGTTCAGGTACCGCATTTTTTTCTTCATCGGATAACTACGGAAATATTGATGCCGCATTCAAAGAACATTCTGAATTGTAATTTTTTAACATTCATGCTAACCTGATGGACTTTATGTCCTTTATCAAGTCTGTATGGACCTCCTTTACCACCAAGACCAGCAGTGTCTCTTCCACCGGTACCTCCTGCCCAAGTGTTTCCTCCTACATGGGGATCGTTGTTGGGATCCTCCTTGCCATGTTTAGGTTCACTAGTATCTAACCTACATTAATGCAAAACCATATACATATAGAGAAATCATATGATATGAAAATTAAGAACATCTACTTTGCGTTAAAGTTTTACAAAAAACTAAAACTCATAGGTTTTCCCATAACCTTAAACATTACTGTCTTTTTTATGTCATTTGGCTCATAGACTCACCCACTGTGTCTATTGACAGTTACTTGCAGTTCCTTCTGTGCCCTTTTCTTTGCCAAATATTCCTGACTGAAAATATTCTTTTTAGCAATACCATGCTTGAATAGAATTTCTCCTAATGTTTGAACCATTTCCGGATTGTACTTATCGAAATCAAAAACGTTGAACATGACATCCTCAATATCTGATTCCGGAAATTGCTGGAATAAAACTCCCTTAAATTAACCAGAAAAACTAGAGGCCCCTCAAATATTTTAAATGTTAATGAAAGATTTTGATAGTGATAATTAAATTTTCTTGTCATGTGCTTTATGCATGGGGTGTTATATGATTTTCTAACCTGTAAATGTTTGATAATGTTGACAACTTCTCTGGTAGAGTATGGATAACTAACTAAACCTGTGTCAGCCATCATTCTAAGCTCACCAAAAACAGTTACTAACTTCTTGAGAATATTCAGGGGAACATCAGGTCCATATTGGTTCAGCAATGAAATTTCAGAGTCTGGCGAAGGATTTTCAACAGCATGACTACTGAATAAATCTCCCAGTGCGCCAAAGAAATCATTTCCCAAGAATGGAAACCCAGGTCTATTAGCTAATACCATCACTCTGAAATCTGGGTGAATTACTATATATTGATGATTATCAACACTTTCTGGTATTCTTTTCACTATTCTGCGACCGTCACTCAAAATCATTTGACCTGTTTCCACAAGAGACTTCAATATACATGTTACATGGGTGGGTGCTTTGTCAGCTTCATCAACCACAAGAACATGACCGTTGGTAACAGCTTTTACCAATGGTGAATCCTCATGTATCAAAACTCCATCTTTAACACTAGGTTGCGTGGTGAGCGTTTGAACTGTCGTATCACGGTGAAGTTGAATATATTCCCTAGGTCTATTCATCAGTTCAAGAAATCGATCGACTATTTTATTCTTTCCTACTCCTTGGTTACCAACAAGAAGGAGATGTTGGCCAAGTAAGAAGTCCTGTAGAAGCTTTTCCATGAGTTTGATGTGTTGAGGCACATCATAAAAAAGTATGCTGGGCACTTTGGTGAGATGATCTGTCTTATAAACATTTGTAGATGTGTTTCCTATAGTTAAAACGCCATTTTCAACATTACATTTCAATTTCTTTTCCTCTTTATCAACGACTTGGTTGATTTCTAGCTTTGATATGGTTTTTTCTAATGCTTTTTTGGCTAAAGACGGAAGAAATTTGATCATGAATGTCTCTTCTAGGGCCTCGTATGCATCAGTTGGAAAGTTCTTCATTCTTGCTGCAATTCTCATGAGCTGCCTGGTGGACAAGTGGCCTGATAAATTCTTCAGTGTGGATCAGCACTATTTCTTAAAATATGAGCCAGATTAATTATCTGATGTAACGGTTTCGATATTGGGCCGAACTGAAAATAATATTTCAATTAAGACTGAATTTTTCGAAAAAAACATTACGAATTACTTGGGAAACGATGATATTCATTTCTTCTTGTTGGCTCAAGGTCCTCAACTCGTGAAAGAGGAACAAACTGAGGACCTCTGAAGTCAACCAATTGCTTGCATTCGATTGGTTGGTGGGCGGTTCTCCGATTGCCACTATTCTGAACTTGGGATGAATGGGAATAATTCCTGATTTAGTCAGATCATCTTCTGATATCTTCAAGTTATCTCTGAGGAAAGCGTATCTGTCACTGCTCATTAGCCTCTTGCCATCGTGAAGTTGAAGTTCTCTATCATGGACTAGCCTTCAATAATATATAATGAATTATTTTAAAAATCCTAAATTGCTCACTTACCTGTGTAACACAGAGAGGGTGCTGGGATGTAGTCTATGAATTCCGTCCAAAATGGCGATTTTACCCTCAAGAGCAGCATTCACAAGAGACGAAAATACCCATATCGTATCACCATTGTCCGAAGTACTCCTCTGTTGGATCAAATCTCTCGAAGTCATATCTTGATACAGCACAATCGTTTCAGTATCTTGTCCCAGAATTTCAGATACTTTATTCACTAACAAACTCTTTCCGCAACCTTTGGGACCCACAATACAAAAGTCTGATACTCTTATGGTTTTAATCATATCATCGATAACCTTATTCTGGTATGGTGTCTCCACATATGGACTGTTCATAGGGGAGTTCTTACTGAAGAACGTCTTCAACTTATTGCTCATTGAGGTCACCAAATTATCTTCTGGAGGAGTTATGTTGAACCTTTCTAAGAGCGATTCCAAATTTTGTATCCCGTCTTTCAAAAAAGTCTTGTATGGGTATAATTTGTACAAGATATCGTAGGGATTCTCCTGAGGATTTTGCTCCTGAAATCGCAAGTTGTAAGTAATGACAATTTGAAGCTTCGGAGCATACCTGCCAGTAGTTTTGCTGCTAAAATAAGACTTTCAACAGGAAATTCTGGAAGTCCTAAATTGCTACTCTCTGGACTCCTTAATGCAAAGGCGGCTGAAAGAATCGCTTCAAGTTTATCACGTGGTGTGTTTGCAGCCGTATTTTCCATTGCCCTAAGGTATTCCTGGGAAATACAACGAACTATCAGGAATTTGCTTATTAAAAACGAAACCATAACTTTGTTTTTCATTTCTTTCATAATTTTCAATACAATAAGATCCTGTATGTTGCAATTAAAATCGGAATGAAATTGTCTATTCGGATTCAGTTCAATTGGTGTGGAAATTCGTTCTTTTATCCCATATTACAACTTGTAATGAAATATCGAAATTCACACGAGATATGTAAATTTACTATTGTTAAATATAAGCAGGGTTCATTTGATGTTGATGATATTAATAAGTAAAATGGCAAAAGTTTTCCATAAGAAACTTAGATGTTTGTGATATACCATTCATCTTTCAGAGTTGTTAGGAGGTTGTTAGTCATTAGGCAATCTATAAATAAAATATTGTATAGATATTTAGGACCATGTCCGAATATAAGAAAAGAATCGTGATAAATAACGATATAAAACGGATTTTCATTGTTATCGAAACATCATCGTTTTGTTCAACCTAATTCTGCACGCCATAAATTTTATATTGTATTTGAACTGTGTAGACAAGAAGAATTATTGGTAGTTATTAATTTGGATTCCTGCTAGAATATTTAGCAATCATCACTCCCAAGAAATTCCTACTTTGTTTTCATTTTGTCTAATCCACATATTGTTACTGTTGGCCTTTTTACCATGGATTTTCAGAATTTTTCAGCAAAAAAATTAATTTCATTTGCCACACCGAAGGATCAAAATCAGAATGAGGTACAGGCAAATTTTCAACAATAGCAGCGTGAAAATTTGGCAAAACAATGTCAATGACATGCTTCCTATAGTATAAGGCGGTCATATTCCCAGGACAAATGTGTAGATCTGTGCACCCGTTGAAACATAACCCGGCCCATACCATAACACTACCCCGTAGGAATGAATGGACTTCTTGGATATAGCGACAATTACGGGGTATCCGTGGGATTGCCCATACCCTTATTCTTCGAGAATCTGAAAATCCTCCATATCTGGATTCATCAGTGAAAAGGACACTAAGCCATTGATCGTTCCAATTGATATGTTGCCTTGCCAATTCCAGTCTTTGACGCTTATGGTCACGTGTTAATGGAACTCCTATTAATGGACGTCTAGAACCTAGATTCACCTCTCTCAAACGTCGTCTGATGGTTTCGATGGAAACTTGGACCTCATCTGCATTTTTGAGAGTATTCCGTAGCATTCTACACGTAAATGTGGGCTTTCTTCTCGCCGAAACGGTGATGAAACGATCCTGAGCAGGTGTTGTTTTTCGTCGCCCACCAAGCCTTGGTCTTTCCAATACGGAAACTGTCTCCTTGAACCTATTCCGAAGTCGAGATATCACACTTTGGCTGAATTGGAGCCTTTCCGCTACAACAACATGAGTTAGGCCACCCTGTAGCATTCCGATAGCCCTATTGGCCTCAGCGTTTGTTAATTTACGTCTTGGCATTTTCAGAAAACTCGTTTTAAATCGAAGCCGTTGATAAACTGCCATCCGCCATCCGCCGAGCGTAATTGAATTGAAAATTTGAGCCACAGTTGTGGATCCATCAAAACTGCGGGGAATTTCAATTACTGGATAAAATCGAAACAACGGCCACCTCAAATCCCATCACATTACCGTCATTCATCGCGTAGGACTCAAAGACGCGAGCGGATACATCCAATTTGTTAATTTCCGCCCCCTTCCACCCGTCAGGTCGAAACATGTCTATATACGATTCGATTTAAAGCGACGGTGGAAAACCGAGCGTTCGATTTCCCGAAGACTTTCCGGAAGGCGCGTTTTCCAAAACCAATTTACACGACACTTTGGCCTCTATATTACCTCTAGCCATGCGATATTATTGTTGTTCGGTAACTGTTTCAATTTGGATTCTTCCGTATTGTGGGAATAGGTTTCGGATTGCGATGGGCAGGGTCGACTTGCCTCGCGTCACGATTCAATTTTCAATTCCCTGCTACGATATTGTTTTAAATAATGCGGGGAGATATTTTACATTTCAAGTTATTACTTGAATCCATTGCTCATTAATCATAGTAAGGATCCTGTTTAGGATTAAACCAATGTGAGAACGTGCCGATGGCAAACTTGTTTCGATATTTTTAGTTCTCTTGAGTACCGAATACCTGCAATACTTGTTTAGATACTCCTATCTATGGCGACAATGTTCCTTCCTTACCTTCAGTATTCTCAATTTTGTTGAATCTTTTTATCCGTTAACTGCTTCTTATATGGAATATATGTGGGATCCGCGATTTTATTTAGATTTAGTTAGTTTATAGTAGTTTTAAATATTTGACAACGTCACTGGACTCAAGTGCACCATTCAGAGGGTTTATCAGACGCTAAACGCAAGATTTCTTGAGTGTTAGCAGGTGTTGATTCGAAAAGTCGAGAATCATGGCAATGCAATAACTTGAGGGTTCCTAAGTCTAGCGGGGAAAAGAGATCAAGGGGTACTTCGAGAAAAATAGGGACAGTCGATTAGATGATTGGGAGTCGATCGGAGAACGGGACGAGGGTCGATCAGAACGTTGATAATTAATTAGACGCGGTTTAGAAGAACCGATTAGAAGGAATTTTCGATTAAGTGATTAGACGGACACTAGTCGGAAAAGTTAGACGTAAGACGAAATCTTGGGATGCGATTCGCAGACTTAGCGGAATAGACGGAAGCTAGCTAATTCAGAGGTCGTTCAACAAGATTCATAAAACGAATTCATCAAACGAAAATATTCATTAAAGTGCGTTCAGTGACTGAAATCCCGAGTTCTTCGTTGTCAGTGTTTTTACTCTATTCATTCTATTCATTAAACATTTGATTTAATTACCTGGTACCTAGTAATTTCCCTAGACACAGTTAAATTCCTACATATATATCTTTCAACCTACATGTCATTTCACGAAAATGTAAGTGTGAGAAATTTCAACGATGTTTTCAAAATTTTTAAATACTGTTTCAATTAGGGACAAAAGTTTAAATGATAGAAGTGATAATGTTGCAAACTAAGGAATATTAGGTGATTCTTCGAGTAACAGGAGAGCGGTAGCAGGGGTGAAACTTCTTGAAACAATGTTATGTACTGATAAACTTTTGCCCACTCAAATCTACGTCTACGTTTCTAATCCCTTCAAATATAATTTTCTTCTACGATGACTTTCTTATATGGATTTGTGTACCTTGGGAAAGTCAATCTATTTTTCTTTCGACACAAGAAGCACCATCTCCGTTTTTTCCTTCAATATTGCATAATATCATAAGAATTTTCGTTCTTGTTATTTTTTAACATCTATTCAGGGACGATCAGACTGGTTCTTTTCTAGTCATGGTTTCTTATCATACACATAGCGCTGTATCGTGCTCGTTGTACAGGGTGGGCAAAATTTTTGATACCTGAACTACAACTTTTTAACCGAAACAGAAAGAGGAAAATGAATGACATTACGTCTTTTTTGGAGAAACTGATAATGCCATAAACTGCACTAAAATTTGGTGATTTCAACTTTGGTCATTATCTCCGTTTCTGTTTGTGTTAGGATGTTGAAAGGAAAACATTATACAGACATTATTTTCATAGCAATCCAGTAGCATACTATTTTATATCCTAATTTGCTGAACTATTTTGAAAAAAACATATTACGCTACTGGATTGCTATGAAATAATGTGTCTCTATGTTGTTTTAATTTCAACATTCTAGCACAAACAGAAACGGAAATAATGACAAAAGTTTAAATCGCCCAAATTTCAATTTTGGCCCATAACTCGAAAACAAAGGAAGATAGAGGGTGCAGTTGATGGCATTATCATTATCATTCATTTTCCTATTCCTCTGTCGGTTTAAAAGTTGGTGTTCAGATATCATCGTTTTTGCCAACCCAGTATAAGTTTCAGCGAACTGCACTTTGTATTTATTATAATGTAAGGCAGTTGACGATTTTTCAACCAACTCCTCGACCGATAATAATTAATTTTATTGTTCGTTAAAATTACTAAAAATAACGTACGCATTGTCGATGCCATAGCATCTTTCAAATTAAAGGTCATTTCTTCCCGTTAGATTTGATGACCTATCAGTGATAAGTAGTAGACCTTCTTATCGATATTGAACATGCACATTTTTTTTTAGATGGACAAAGATGTCTCGATGACGAAATAAATGGAGCTATTTAGGGCAGATTCAAAATCTTCTGAAAAGGGACGTGAGACTCTAAGAATTTTAGTTATATTTCGGGTAGAGATTTCCGAATGAGTCGGATCTGTAAAAATACAATCCCAAAATAGCCGCATTTAACTAGGTATTACATTTTATTTCCTGGCTCTCCACACCAAACTTTCAACTTGAATCACACGAAAACTAAAATTGCCGATTCGCGTGAACGACCTTTGTATGGAATAATTCACATATAATTGTTGCGAACTATTTCTGTTTATTTATGTAACTTTCTTCACGATCTGCATATTCATTGGGTTGCAGAAAAGTTTGAGGGCATTATTTCACTGCAGTGGGCAATCAAGTGCAGGTGGCATGTTCAGAACAATTCCCATATTAAGGGATAAATTTGTCATAAAGAAGATTCTCATGCTAAATAGCGACAGAGGTGCTCACAACTTTTGTTGCCGGTTAAATTCGGAACGGAATATTATAATAGTTTAGCTGGAATGTTCTCACGAAAGCTGACCAAACAAAAA